>JABXWE010079390.1:0-16420 GCA_014611495.1 Limonius californicus
ATTTCTTAAATATGCAATTGCAAATTATTTATAATTTTAGGTGTCTGAGCGTTCTATAAGGAACATTTTATCACAAAGACAGGGCGTTTTGAAATCTTCCATTTGTAGTATACGCGCTAAGACGGACGTTTTCTTAAATTACACGGTTAGAAAAGATTTACAACGACAAATTTGGCAGTATCATCTGAAGAATGAACATTTTACTCTCGACAAACTCTTGGCTGACTCTCGCGCAAATTTGGAATACAAGGGGGGCAGGACTACTTTATTCAAAATTATTAAAATCAATGGGTTACAAACACAAAATTGGTGAATGTACGCAAAATTTTATGTGAACCAAAACGTCGTTGCATCCAAAATTAAATTTTTGAGACAATTTCTCCAATATCAAAATACTAGTGAAAATGACTTTCGTGTACCTAGACGAAACGTGGATCTACATACCAAAATGGATCCGTGAGTCGTCAATGGGTACGCGGAACCGATCTTAAAAGTAACCCAGCCAAAATTAAAAGCGAGGGGAAGAGGTTCACGATTTTGAATGCGGGATGTAATTTAGACTTTTTGGAAGGGTGCGACATGTTACTAGACTCAAAGAACAACGACAGGGACTATCATAAAACTATGATTGGGGAAATTTTTCAAAATTGTTTGGTTAATCAGCTGATTCCTGCTTTGGACAAGTTGCAAGGAAAATTTGTCATGGTTACGGACAACGCACCTTATCATTCAGTGCAGTTTGACAAGCCGCCCACATTTTCTTGCAAAAAAGGTGTATTGCAGAAATGGTTGGTTAACCACCACAATGTCGAAATTCAGGGCAAAATTACTAAGAAAAAACTTTGGGAGTTAATTAAACCTTTTACAGCAGACGGAAATAAAAGATACGTAACTGACGAAATTTTGAAAAAGCGCAACTATGAGGTTCTACGATTGCCTCCATACCATTGTCAATACAACCCAATTGAAATGGCCTGGGGGTTTTGTAAGACCTATTACAATAAGCACATAAATTCGCAGCCAAAATCGAAAGACAAGGTTGCAAATTTATGGCGTGAGGCTCTTTCAAAATGTACCCCCGACATGTGGCAAAATTTCTGTGAGCATTGTGAAAAACATATTTCGGAAGACTGGACAAAACATATGGGAAATCTATCGCTTGAAAATATTCCTCCTTTCATTGTTCAATTGGGGAATCTGATTCAGAATCGGAGGGTGCCGATGATTCAGATACTTCTAGTAATATCATGAAGATGGAATAGGGTAGGGGATATTCTTTTGGCATCTAAATTGTGAATGAGTGTTTTACAGTTTTAAACTCGCCCGAGAAAAACACTGACCTCAGTGGAATACGAACTTGGGTCTCTTAGCACCAGAGACAAACAGTCAACCACTGGACTACCATAATATCAATTTGAAACATGAGCGGCATGGACGTTAATTCTTCTTAATTAGCTGCAAGACCTAAATATAGGACAACAAAGAATGGCGTGGAATATGCTCTGTATACATACGATTTGAGTACAGAATTCTCGTGTAAAAAGAACAGCAATATGTATTTGGTATGTGTTACGACAACATTTAAATTATAGTTATTTTTTTATTTATAACGAAATCATTATTATATCTAAGTATTATAAACCAATATTGAGCAGAAATAGGCGGACGTTAAATGAACAAACAAGCTCCATTGGCAACATTGCCTGCTTTCAAAAAAACATAACCTCCATCAAGAAAAACTAGCACAACCCAACTTAATTAATTGACAAATTTCAATGATACCACACATTTCCCCAGATTTCCACAGCCTGTTGAATGGCAAATCAGTCGTGAATAGATTATATGCACCATATTACGACAAATTATCACGTTCAATCCACAAGATATTGGTTAGGTGTATCCGGTATACATTTCTGTAGAGTAATTGTTTTTTAGATAAGTTAGATGGCTAGAAATAGTTACATGTAAAATATGTAAAACTATTCAGAATGAAAGAGTTTAATATTAAAATTCATTTTTTATTAAAATTAATAAATAAATAAAAGGGTTTAATAACATTCACTGATTGTTGTACTTTTTGAATTAATGTGATGCAACATCATTTGACTGTAAAAATAATAAATTATAAATATATTTGTATATATGTATATCAACTTACTGTATTCACTAAAAATAAAACTTATAATTAGATAAAACATTAAAACTTGCTACACAATACATGATCTAATAGACTTGGGTATGTATAAGGACATTACGTACGTCATAAAATGTTCCTAATTTACAAATTATATATTAACCTATGTACAATATTTTATACAAACTATATTATTGATGGACTCATCTGCTGAACCGTTATATCCTGCAAAAAAAAATAAAAAATGTAAGGCATGTAATCAGGTGCAAGTATTAGAATTGGAGTATTTTAACATGTTTTTTTAATAACAGAAACAGATAAATTGTTGTTTATAGTTAAGTTGAGTTATTAATTATTTTCTCTGAAACATTTCAATTCTTTCTCTTGGAAACTGTTTTACTTTTCAGATAAAATACTAGAAGAAATTACAAACACAAATTTGAAAAACACAAGTCACACTGTTGCAAAATAATTATAACAGCTTTACACAGTACGATCAAGGAAACATAAATATTGGATATGAAACACAAAAATAATGTTTCAGCTTTCAGCCAGTTATCAAAATTAAATAACTACAATACTGTGAAACTTAGTTTGAACCATAATTTTTTAGCACAGTATAAAACACTGGTGGTGACATTGTTGGCAATGACAGGTGACAAATTAAAATAACCTTGACTTTCCACAGTTACCCCTGATCTTCATCTTTCATGTTTACACTGTATAAGGAAGCTTTTCATTTGTTTTCATTTCTTTGAAAATACAGTCACTATACAAGGTTTCTCAAAATTGACAACCGTACTTTTGGGATTTGATTTAATGGGCTAAAACAAATCGCAAATTAAGACTGGGAATTTTTTCCAATTGCCCTTTTGTTATCGAGTTATTGATAAAAAAATAAATAATAAGTTTTATCGTACAGCCGCTCTCATTAGTTGGACAACATAATTCAGTTAGGCGGCTATGGTGATGTTTAATATTTATTTCATCGTTCTGTCGCGTTGATAAGTATCATTATTTTCATTTCCTTCTGTTTTAAAGGGGACGATACTATTGTAATTGATTTTAAGTCGATATGTTGAGAGTATTAGAAGTGTATACTGACAATACCACTGGCGCGGCTAAGGCAAACGCGGAAAGGTTTCGAATTGTGGGCACCCTGATGCAAAAACTATAAAACGTATAGAACAAAGATTCCTGGAAACAGGTAATCTAAATCCCCGAAAAAATCAGGCAGGACGTTAATCTACACTAAGCGTTCTTGAATTTGTTGAGGTGGAACCAAATGCAAGCCTTCAAATTGTATCATCCTAAACCCATTTCCAAAAAGATACAATTCACAGATTTTTCAGGAGAGATTGTCTACATCCATTTGGGCCTCAAAAAGTTCAAGTTTTTGCATGATCATCATCATCATCCGTCAGCCACTTGCATCCACTGTAGGATATAGGCCTCCTCTAGATCCTTCCATTTTTTCTATCTTGTGCCTTGTTTATCCAGTTGCCTGCTATTCTTCGTACATCATCGCTCCATCTAGTTGGCGGTCTGCCTCTGCTTCTTTTGTCTTCCCTAGGTCTCCATTCTATAAGTCTTTTGGTCCATCTATTATCGGTCATTTGGGCTATGTGGCCTGCCCATCTCCATTTAGCTTGCGTGATAAGTTGGATAATATCGATTACTTTCGTTCTCTGTCTTATTATAGTATTGGGTATCCTATCTCTTTTCGTTATTCCAAGCATCGCCCTCTCCATTGCTCTTTGGGCCACTTGTAGTTTTTTTGCTGATTGTTTTGTTAGAGTGAGTGTTTCAGCACCGTACGTAATCACAATTTTGCATGATAGGGAGAAGGAATTTCAAGTTAATTTTGTATACAGTGCTTCCCAAAAGTAACGGGTAAATTCTATAAAATCGCTGAAAAAAATATTTCATAAAAATACTCGGACACGTCGACATTTATTTTTAAATTGTCATTTAGAGATGTAATTTTCAACCCCCCCCTCATCCCCTAAGCGCTAGCAAGTCCAACTTTAAAATTTCAAATAGCAAAGTACCCCTTATGATACCTCATCTGATAGCTTTCTTTATGCTGAATACAATAAAAAAAAGTTTTTCAAAATCGGTTGATAAATAACGAAGATATTTACCAAAATGTATTCAATTGAAAGTGCCAATATTCTGTGTCTGATCCTTAAATTTCATAAAAAAATATTCACCCAGAAAAAAAAGACAAATGATCGAAAATAACATATTTATGGAAAAAAACTAAGAATTAAAGCAAAAAAGGTATGCTTTCGAAATGTTCACCATTGAAGAATGAAGAAGAAGAAGAAGACTCTAAAACACAACAAAACTTATTTTATACAACAAAAAGTGAATAGTAATACTATTTTAATAAATGTTCAAAGTGTGCTCCTTGAACTTCTTGGCAATAGAAAAACCTATTCAATATCTCTTCCCGTACTTTCTGGAATGTTTCAACTCCGATATTTGCACAAGCCTCTGTTATTTTACGTCGTAAATCCAAAAGGGAATCGGGTTGTTTGAAAAACTTTCGATTTAAGATACCCCCACAAAAAAAGTCCAACGGAGTCAGGTCAGGGGATCGCGGATGCCATTCTGTTGGACCGCGACGACCAATCCATCGGCGAGGAACGTTGCATCGAGATAATTGCGAACTTGTCTGTTAAAATGCGGAGGAGCGCCATCTTGCTGGAATATGATATTCATGTCAAATTCGTTTGGATTATATTCAGCAATCTCAACTATTAAGGGATGGATGAGGTTTTCCAGCATGTTTAGTACAATTCCCCAGTAAGGTTTTAGTCGATAAATAAGGGCCTACGATAGGGTAGCCAAGTATTCCTATCCACACATTCAATTTTTGCTGAAATTGGCTGACCATCCCGGAAAACATGTTTTTTAATTTTTTATTACATTCTTTACTTCTTCAAATTACGGTTGTTCAAATTGTAGGTTCGCCGTTATGTACTTATTATACTCCATCTGGTCCTGCAGCTCTGGTCCACTTAGTAGCTTTTCAAAGTGTTCTCTCCGTCTATCTCGTATTTTATTTTCCTCGCACAATATTTTTCCGTCTTTATCTTTGCATATTGTCATATTCGATTGGTATTTCTTTCTGGTCGCTTTAACATCCTTGTGTTTTTTCCGGTTCTGCTTTTTCTATTTCGGCTCTTTTGTTTGTTCTGCATGTCTTTCTTGCTACTCTTCTCATTTCTTCATATTCTAATTTCTTCTCTACTGTGTCATCGTTTAGACACCTTCTTCTTGCTATATTCTTCCTTCTTATTGCGTATCTGCATTCATTATCGTACCAATGATTTTTTTCTCTTTTTCTAACAGTACTAATCATTTTTTATGCAGATTTTATAATTCCTGCTTTTAAATTTATCCATTCTTCATTCACATCTTCTTTACTTTCCAACTGCGAAAGTTCTTTATGTATCGCCTCCTTATGCCCTGCTTCCACATTTGCCTCATACAACTTATCCACGTCCCATTTTCTCTTTATTTACGAGGCTTCTGTTTATATACTTATTACTATCTGCTTCATTATCGCCTTTATTAGAAAGTGATCTGTCACAATTTGCACCCCTATAAGATCTACAATCATTTATTGATGACGCTCTTCTCTTATTTATTAATATGTGATCTGTTTGGTTAACTAATGTACTTCCTGGCATTTTCCACGCTCCTTGGTGTATTCTGTTATGTTCAAAACATGTGGACACAATTCTCAGATTATTCGCCGCCACCAGCTGGTTAAACGTTTGCCCGTTGTTGTTTGTTATTTCATGCAACGTATGCTTTCCTGCTACCTCACTATTTTACATTTCCTTTCCTATTTTTGCTTTCCAGTGTCCTAATAGTATCAACGCGTCATAATTTGGTACTGCTCCACATTCGCGTTGTACTTGATTGTAAAATTGCTCCCCCTTGTTATCTGCGTCCTCTGTGGGCGCATAAACATTAATGAAAATCATATTATAAAATTTTCCCTTTAATCTTAATTTCCGCGTTCTACTATTTACAGGTGTAACGGTATTTTTGCGCCTGGTTGGTTTGCAACCCATGTTTCTTACTTCGCTTATGATCGTTTGCGTTTGCGCAGTCCTCCTTTGACTTTAGTAAGATGCGCCTGAGTGTTTGGTAGACAAAATTTCATTTTCCGGCAACCATCTTCCTGTGACTGTTACAATTGATTGAACGTCGAAGTAGATTCCTCCGCTAAAGTATTTTATACTTGAGAGTTCATCTCGATATTTTGAAGGAATCTTTATGGACATCGTAATCTGTGGTAGTTTGTAGATTCTCGATGTGGGTCGGTGACCGATTTTTAATCTTCGTTTAATCTTGTATTCACGTCAATCGGAATTTTCGATTGGTAAGTGTCGTCCATCTTTATTTGAACATGCTAGCCTAACGCATTCTTTATTTACTATATTTAGACAACAAGTTGGGGGATGGCAAGGTTTTTACCAAAGTTATTTACTGTCTGAATTGCTGTATCTAGGTGCGTGAAGCAATTTTCTGGTCCGTATCGTCGGCTGGCGATTCAACAGGTGCTCGCCACGCGTCGACTAAGCCACATTCCAGAGAACGCCGTGCTATCTAGATCCGCAGGGAAGTGTAATCTGTTTAATTTACGTTGTTTTTCGGAGTCGATTTAATCGCTCATTGTTTAATTTACATTATTTTCTTTTTATAAGTTAATTTCAAATGGTTTAATGTGTTTGCGAATCACTTGTTTGACTTAAAACAACTGTACATTAGCGTGTGACGTATTTCGTACATAATAACGTAAATATCACTTAATATATACAGGGTACGTCATCTTGAGCCGTAATATTGCGTTTATTCGAATTTGTATCGATAGTAGTTTATGTTTATAGAGCGCTTATATCGATGAAAGTACTTTCAGCGGTTAGGGTGTTTATTTGTTTCATAAACGTTGCATTTTTATTTGCGAAACGCAGTATTCTTATATCGCTCGATTACTTCAATTTTTAATTGCTATATTAAGTGACTTGAGCGAGTTGTTGTGTACTTATGCAGGATTCCAGAACATATAGGCACATTTTATTGTAAATGTTACTTGGGGATTAATTTAATTGGTGATTTTTTTGCCTCATTAAAGATATCGTTGTTGCAATTGGTCTTATTATTTATTGTTACCCTATCTTTGTTAATATTGTAGCGACTAATTAGGTAAGTGGAGAACTCGGAGTCCAGCTTACTCAATCTACATCTGAGTTAATGTTAACACATTTTTTTTAAGCTGGTGGCGCCCTTTCAGGTGATTGACGAGGAGTTAATTACATTATTTATTTGACTTTATTAGAGAACCGCCCATCTTCGATTGAGGTTCCGGGAGGCTGACATTAACCAACGTATTACTTATCTAATTTACAGGAATTTCCATAGGAAATTATTTTCAGGCGTCATACAGGTTTAAAACCCATTACTCCTTTTCTAGTGCTACTACTTATTATGAATCCAGTACCTTGCTGCCCTTGTTTCTTCCCTCCACTGTATACTAGAGAGTATTTTTTCCTTTCAATAATTCCCTTTCCACTCCATCTTAATTCCTGCAGAGCTGTCAGATCCATATTGTATTTTCCAACTCTTCTGCTATCTCATCTAGTTTTCCAGCTTGTAACATTGTCATTATGTTCCATATGCCAATATTAAGCTGTTCTTTTATGTTTCTATTCGTCTTATTTTTTTCTTCTTCACTCGTTTATCCGTTTCCTTAGCCACAGTCGTCTTTCTGTTTCCGTACTGCCCTTCCATCACTGTCAGTTTTTTAATGTAATAATTTTTTTTCTTTTTCGTTCATTACAACATTATGGAATACAAGCGAGAAATTTCCTGAATGAAAATTTCCCTGAGAGGTGGATTGGTAGAGGTGGACCTATACCATGGTGTTGGATTTCTTTTTTTGGGGTCATTTGAAAGAACACGTTTACCGCGAACCTGTTGTTAATTCTGAAGATATCGAAGCTCGTATTCACGCTGCTGTGGCGTCGATAAACGAAAATACAATACAGAGGGTTCGTGCTTCCATAATAAATCTTGCGAATGTTCGCCTTGAAGTAAGAGACAACTTATTTGAATTAGTTTTGCGACAACAGATTAGGAGACTATCTTATTTGCTAATATTATACGTTTTTAAATGCCACAATTTTGTTTTTATTAATAACACAACAACAGAGCACAATTGGAAAAATGTACACTCTTAATTTTCGATTTGTTTTAGCCCCCCGAATCATATCCCATAAGCACGGCGGTCACTTTTAAGACACCCCGTATATTTGACCAATTTCAATTATTAGTAGTTAAAACAATCATGCATAGATAATAGAAGTGACACACTAGATATGTATTGACAAATAGTAACAATTAATATTTCCTGTAATTATAAAATACAGTAACAAACGTGAACTGAGTTCCTCGTCCCTATCCCCTAAAAAATTGAATACAATACCTATTTTTGCTACACTGAGTTTCACACTTTAAATGCACTGTGGGCGGCATAGGCCAATGTATTTCTTATGGAAGAATCCTGTACAGCGTTGCCAGCTCTGCATACCACCCCATAAGCCTTGTGCAGTGGGTTAAAGTTGAGTTTGTTTATGTCAAGAGGTTAACTTTTTCATATGCAATGCACATGCAATTTTACATATTTACGTATTTTATATTATTATAAATATTTAAATTCTATACATTTTAAATACTCTCTAATATTATTTAAAAGGGGAATGATCAGAAGTTGTTGAAACTTTTAAGCCGAAGTTTAATATGGACATTGTGATAGAAGATAATGCAGAAAAATGTGATGTGGAAGTACTTCGGCTCCCGCATTAACACTACGAGTTAAATATCATTGAAATAGTGTAGAGCCAAGTAAAAAGATATGTCGCTTCAAAGAACGCCACTTTTAAAGCAAGTATGGTCGAAAATTAATTCCACGGGCGTATTGCAACATAACTCCAGATAACTGGGGTAATTATGTAGGGCACGTTGAAAAACAGTGTAAAATTCTATGTGGGAAATAGACAATATGATGGCGACATTAAACCTATTATTATTATTAATGTGAATGAGGACAGCGATGGTGACCTTGATTACAATTAACCAGGAATGAGTTGTATAATCGCGTAAATTGTGTTATTTAGGTATGTAAATATAAACTACTCAAAAATGAATAGGGATATTGTAATATAAAACATATATGTTTGTATTTGGCGGCTAATGGTCGTCTATTATTGATAATTAGAGCAAGCGGCAATATTTGATGTTAAAAAAACAAAAAAAGAATCGAATCCAGTTGCAATTGTTTAACCGTATTAGTGTCAAGTCGAGTTTGGGTGTTTGATTGAATAACACACAGTTTTGGACCCGAGCAACCAAAAGGTGTTTCTAAGGTAATTTTCGACGATGAATCCGAATCCGCAGCCCGTTTTTCTTCATTGGCTCTAGTTTTCCAAATAATCGATATAACAATTTTTTTACAATTTCCTACCGATCATTTTATTGAAAAAAAAAGTGACTTATCAGAAGTGAAGTGCAGTAGAACTGAGTCGTTTTTATTGTTGGGGGTCCGTTTTACGCATTAAAATCCAAAAGTAGACGCTCATCATGCCCTCGTCCCAAAATCCTTGGTTGCGTCTCTCGATCTTCATCAAATCTTGGTGTAGCCGTTCTCCTTGCTCGTCGCTCGTCTCGCCCAAATTATCCGGAAAGAAATACAGATGGGAATGCGGAATATGAATCTTTAAAAAGACATTCGAGCCCCAATCTTGCGATAATTTTTCAAAAATTGGCGATTATTTGCTTAAAATCCGGGGATTTTCGTTTGTCGAGAAAGTTGTGAACAACACTTTAAAATTATGCCCATGCTGCTGCTTCATCGACCTTTAAACACTTTGGAAAGTTGATGTCCATCAGCTTCCCAATATCAGGTCCGACAAACACACCTTCTTTGATTTTCACGTATGACATTTTGTGAAGAAGCTTGGTTAAATACTGGAAAGCCGGCCCTTCACGGTCGAGCTCTTTGACGAAGTTCTTTATAAGGCCAAGTTTGATGTGTAGAGGTGGCAGTAAAACGTTTTTTTGGGTCAACACGTGGTGCAGGAAGTGGCTCAAAATTGCAACGACTTGGCCAATGTTTTCTCACATAATGATGCTCAGTTGCACGACTATCCCAGAGACAGAGAAAGCAGCAATGTTTTGTGAATCCCGATTGCATCCCAGTCAGGAGACCAATCACGTGTTTAATAATACGTAACTCAATAAATGTTTTAGATTTAATTACAATTGAAGTGCTTATTGTTCCGAACCTTTAAATGGCCACAAATTTTCCATTGGTGTCCATTGTATTTGATCTTGGCCAAGATTTGACCCATCGTTCCTCGAAAAACGGACAACTGATTCGAATTCAGCGCACCGAAAAACGTTAAAAATCATGCTTGTCTTCTCGGGTCCAATAGTTTACCCGAATTTGTAAACCTGTGTAATCTTTCCTGTCTTCTTTTTTTTTTTAGCTGTTAGTATATTTGCAATCTGTTACATTTAGCATAAGAATAAGCAAATCTGATAACACTGATATAATGACACTATGGATTCACATGAAGGAATGGGCGCCCATTGACGACTCTCCATAATCGATTTACAATAGATATATATCTAAGTACAGCGTATAACACCAAAGCGATGAGGTAAGTCCAACGGATTAAAGCGTTTAAGTCTGCGCACTTGAACACTGTTGTCGAGAAGATTTAAAGCTAGGTGATTGGTATATAGCTCTAGTTTTTGATGATGTTTTGCACTGAATCTTGCTACCTCTTCTTTTTCGAAGGCACTTTTAGATCGTTGCGAATTTCTGCGTTGGGAACGTAGTACGGTGCATTGGTTATTAAGCGAAGCGTTTTAGATTGAAATCGCTCCAGGATTTCTATATTTGAGCTGGATGCGGAACCCCATAACCGGATTTCATACAACCAAATGGGTTTAAGTATAGCTTTGTAGAGTAACAACTTATTTTGCAGCGAAAGTTGAAAGTTACGTTTTGCAGCCAGTAATATTTTCTGAATATGATGCTTAGTTGTTTTCGCTTTGCCCATATATGAGTTTTCCAAGTTAGGGTCTTATCTAGGTGGATACCAATGTACTTTACACTGTCTGCTTGTGGTAGAGGCTGCCCGTTTACATATACACTTGGCGCGACACTTCTACGTTTTGTAAAGGTTACAAGAACACATTTTAAGTCATTGATTTTTATGCGCCACTTTTTGAACCAGCTTTGCACTTGATTTAAGCTTTGTTGTACAAGTTGAACAGCTGCCACCGGATCTCGATCTGATGCTAGAATTGCCGTATCATCGGCAAACGTTGCAGTGATTATGTTGTTGTTTGTTGGAAGATCTGCACTATATAGTAGGTACAGTGGTGGGCCCATAACACTCCCTTGCGGCACACCCGATTTAGTAGGGTGAAGGTCCGTTATTTCTCCCTCGAGCTTTACCTGAAAGTAACGTTCTTCTAGGTACGATATTAAAATAGTACGGATGGGGAAGAGTTGTTTTTATCTTGTAAAGCAGACCTTCATGCCACACTTTATCGAAGGTTTGGCTTACGCCGAGAAATACAACAGAACAATAGCTTTTTTCTTCGAATGCAGTGTTTATGGTATCTACTATGCCATGAACTTGTTTGATGGTGGAATGTTTATTGCGGAAGCCAAATTAGTGGTCAGGAATCAATTGGTCTTCAAGCAAAACGGGCGTGACCCGTTTCATGAAAAGCTTTTCGAACACTTTAGAAATTACAGGTAATAGACTGATGGGCCTGTATGATTTAGTTTCGTTGGGTGGTTTGCCAGGCTTGACGATTAGAATAATCAATCTTCCACTGCGCCGGGAAAAAGCAGTTCGTAAAATAGCATTAAATATGGCAGTAATTACTTTATAGCCTATGGTTGGCAGTTCTTTTATGATACGGCCTGTAATCAAATCATATCCGGGCGCTTTTTTTACTTTTTATATTTTTTGAGATCAATTCTCTGACTTCTCCCCGGGAGAAGCGAGAGCTGGAATGGTGCTTCGAGATATGTTGTTATGTCCGCTTCATCCAACTGTCCATCAGAAGGTAATGGTTGAAAAACTTCCTCTAAAAATTTCGCGAATGTTTCCGCTTCCTCGTGATCACTGCGTGCCCAAGATCCGTCGTCTTTTCTTATTGGGGGTATTTGCTGTTTAGATTGGCTAAGCGATTTTGTAACTTTCCAAAGGGAGTAATCAGTGTCTTCGTTGGCCAATCTTTCCAAGCGTGTTTGGAGAGATTCGTTCTTTAACTGATGGAATCCTAGATCTTTTTTGTTCATTGTTTTTTTATTCGTGTGTTACATTTCTGTTCTTAATAATAAACAACACTGCAGAGAAACCATTTAACAATAGAACAACGAAATTTAGTCGTTGCACCAAAGAGATCGCTAGGTCGACATTGCTGATATGTTAGGAACCACGCAGAGTGTACTTTCACATGTCCTTTCGAGCCATAGATAAACAAGTACGACTGCAAGAAGGCCTGGAAGTGGATCTTTTCCCACCCCCAAAACCTCGTGAGAAACGACTTCTGGTAATTAATGCAACTGCTAGACAATGCCACAGGAAATCGAGTCTCCGACCAAACTGTGAGAGATCGATTGTTTGAGGTTTCCTGCAAGAACTGCGGCTCAACGAAGACACCGGATGGAATGGTCAAGACGTAAGCGAAGCGAAGCGACCCCGCGGTATGATATACTGTTTTCGGACGAGTCCAAATATTGTGTCAGCAATGATAGCCGGCGTAAAAGAATATATCGTAGTGCCGGACGTTGTACCTTACCTTAGTATGCCCAACCAGTCGTTGCCTTTGGTGGTGGTGGTCTTATGGTATGGGCTGGAATTTCTTTAGGGTGGCGTACTGACCTCCATATATTTAATGGTACACTCAAGGGTCAACGTTATTCCCAAGAGATCATTATGGACCATGTTTTGAACCGCCGTAACGCTCTTGGACGGGAATATTTTGGTTTTCTTTCTTTCTTCTGTCTTTTGTGCTCAGGTTGTTTTAGAGATGCTTCGAAATAAGGAAATAAGCCATCTTGCTCTTCCTCCCAATTTCCACAGACCACAGCCCATCGAGCATGCATGGAACCTTTTGCAGAGACAGCTGGATCATCATAATCCAAGGCCTAATACTGTGCAACAGCTGAGGGATGTATTGCCGGTACTGTGGCATCAAATTCCACAAGAACATATTGATAATTGCATTGAGAGTATGCCAGCAAGGTGTAGAGCAGTTATTACTGCCAGAGCAGGTGGCACCGCGCGGTATTAGAATTTAATAAATTTAAGTTAAGTGAAAGGACACAATAACAATTTTCATTATAATATTGTTAAATTTCTTCTTTAAACGTGCCTTTATTATAATTTTCATGTTCATTACTAAAAAGACGCTACATTTTGTTGTTTTGGTAGTTTTTTATTATAAATGCAATTGGTATTGCCTTTTAAGTGTCTTTACACTGGAATATTCCTATTCATTTTTGAATAGTTTAATATTTGTAATCATATGAGTAGCTACAATTACAAACCCCTAATCATATATCAGTATAGTAATTGCAAAATTTGTAGAAATACAAGCAATCACCCTTTAAATTCTTGTAATTATGAACTAAGACCCACACAATAGGGATTACTGGTAAGTCTGCCATTGTCAAATAGGTCCTAAATATTCTATCAGCCCTACATTTTCCAATATATTACTCAACACTGTGTCTAACCTAAACCTACAGTGCATTTAAAGTGTGAAACGATTAACAGCTATTCTCAATTCCAACCTTATGGTAAATAAAATACTATAACATACTTCGAATATAGAACTATATATAGCTTGTGTTTGCACAGTAACCACCGCAAGTTGTGTTTTATCATCACAGTTCGAAAGTCTGGACAGTTGAGAAATTTAGTACACACCGTGTATAAACATTTATGTTTCACACAGGCGTAGAGGTAACATGCTGATAACGCGTATACATACCTCAAAATTGTTAAAAATAAACTTCATCTTTGAACATATTTGGGAATTTCTTTTTCATGTCTTCACGCCACGCAAGATCATTCGCCGCCGCAGAAGCATACCTATGAACAGTTAACAAAATATTGAAAAGAAAATTTTAACATTCACAAAAACAGCTAAGTTATTTACATTCGGTCTAAGACGACAGACTTTTCACTAAAACAGCACCAATACATGTAACATTTTCCGATAATTAATAAGAATTTGTGTTTAATTATTTTTGGAAATTACTGGAATCTCCAAAACTAAATAACTACAAAGTCGGTTGCTTTACAAAAAGATTTCCAATTTTCATTATTATTAAACATCTAACTATGCCATAACTCAACTTGCATGAAATATTCGTAAATCTAAGAATATTTATTGTTAATGCATTGAAGGTTTCTTGGCAGTGCAATACGTTCTGTATTTCAATTATTTCTCGTATTTAGTATTTGGTGCTCCTGGAAATTATTTAGATTTATGGTTCTCTAGAATGAATAATCAGTTGGGTATATAAAAAGGCTACTTCTTCAAAAACTTTAGCTGAACAAGTATACAATTCCTGAGAGAAATGTTTCACTGAAATTACATTAAACGACTGCAAACACTTATGTTATTAATGTGTCCAAGTCGTTTTAAATACCAATTATTATAATATATTTTTTTTTCAAATTTGTGACAGGATATTACTATAAAAAAAAACATTAAATAAATATACTTTGTGTTATATGAATAAATAAACAAGTGTATAACATCATAAAAACTGGGAAATATGGAAATTTAAATAAGAATCTACACCAGGGGTCGGCAACCTTTTTGAGCGATCGGGCCATTTGAGTAACCAATAAGTGGGGACGGACATCATGCTAAGAAAATGGTTTTTTTATAAGCTTAGTTATGAAACCAATGACGGAAAAGGCACTGAAGCCGAGGTGGTGAGGCTCCAGGTATGTACCCTCCAATCAGCGTTCCAGCTGACGTGGTGGCACGTTGCTACCTTTCCGGCGAGAACCTGCGAGCTATTGGGGTTGTGATAGGTTCTAGTATACCATGTTACAGGTTCACTATTATACAATAAGGTTTACAATTAGGGAAAGCAATCAAAATATGATGGCCGACAATTGCCCCTTGAATTAAACCACTGCAAAATTTCCAATTTTTTGTACATGTTAGTAAATTACTTCCTCATAATTTTGCTATGTTACTCCAATTCAATATTGATTTGTTTAACTACGTCGATATTAAAATATAGAACGGTAAAACGTAAAATTTGTTGAATACTTTAGGAAGAAACGGGGAGGAAAAGTGGTATAAAAAAATATACCACCTCCCGGGAAGTATGACAATTCTTTGACCTCCATCAATAATAATAAATGAAGCGCGAGTAAAAACAGAAAACAGTGACGACATCCGCCACAACGGGACGATAAGGTTTTTCTACAAAACATTACGGGGGCTGCACGAAGAAGAGTTTTTTGACGAAACTACACACGCCGAAAGGTTGCCGACCCCTTGTCTGCACAAATTGTCATTTACAAATCTCACAACAATTCGATTTAAACAAAAGTAATATTAACTTTAGTATTTAAATAATAATTAGTATTCCATCATAGAATCAGCTTAATATCTCGCTTTAAAATATATGAAAAAATATTTTTGAAGAGATTTAATAAACATTATCTCCTATGTACAGGCACTATCAAACTTTTTTTTGCTGTTCAAACGAGAATTAAAAATCTGTAAAAACCGCTTACAAAAATTATTTTTGCAAAAATGAAGCATTTTTGTGTTGATCATTGCTTAAAATTTGTTCTCTGTAGTGCTCAATTCTTTAAAAGCCATTTCATCTTAAGGATTCTTCTAAAATGTTTAAATAAATGTTGAGGATTTGGTCCGTGACTTCAAATTAGTGCAGTATCAACGTAAAATCGACCGCGAAACAAAGAAACATGTAGCTGTATCAGCAAAACAGAGCTGGGACTATGCTGTCGTATATTCTTTGAGACTTTCGCGGTTTCTCGAACTGTCAATATTACAATTTACTTTCGGCTTTCGTCATTATTTGGGAACTACACCCAACATTATCAGGTTAGGACCGACCTGTAGCTTGTCTGCCTTTACACGCATTTGCTCTAGAAGTTTGAGCCATATTTGTGCGTA
>JABXWE010079529.1:0-10830 GCA_014611495.1 Limonius californicus
CTGATCTGTCAAATCGTAACAACAAATCCTAACGTTCTTTGAAATTACAGCATAAATTCACGAAAGAATCATTGCAAGGCTTCAACAAAACATCTAGAAAGAAAAACCAAGGCAAAAATCCCGGAGGATACAAGAAAAAACCTGCAATTCCACATTATTACATCCCGAAGGATCATCCGAAAGAAAACGAAAGCCTCGTTTCAAATTTTTGTTTGTGTGTGTGACCCATTATCATAAGGAAAAGCTACATATGGCTTCTATGCATGATAATTAATAAGGATTTAGCTATTTTGAAGGGTGTAACATGGCAATATATATATATTAGGAAGTACTTTCTTAATATTTTATAATAGTATCGTATACCATACTATGTCAAAAGCTTGGGTCACGTGCAGCAAAATTGACCAATAACTTTTTATTCGGAATCTTCTTTACGACTTTTACTAGCTTTTGAGGACTTGGTACCACATTATATTCTGAAACCGAAATGATATTTAGGTATTACGAAATTTTCTTCTATTACTGCAGTTAATCGATTCAGAAGTAGCTTTTTCAGGATCTTGCTAAAAATGATTACAGGCTAACCCGAAAAATCCGATGTAATTGATCGATTTGTCAGATTTATGGATGCAAATCTTATAATTTTCCAATAGGCAGTAAAATAATTAAGTAGTGCTATTCCTCTGGGCAACAACTCTTTCATTAGGAATCAAGTTGATTGGATGGTATGTGGGTTTGTATTATTTGTGACCATGTTTATTACTTCACTCACTGCGTATAGTTATACAGGAGGTGTTGCCCAAAAGTGTTGCTTCCAAGTTCATACGGGCCATTGTGCATTACGTCCATATTGACTTACAGAGAAACATTAATAAAATATGTGATCCGAGACCACATTAGCGATTGATACTGCGTGGTGGTCGTAAATCCTAATTTTACTTAAGCGTTTCTTTTTTTATAAACTGCCCTATGTAATAAAATAAAACTAGAGAAATTAGATTTTTTCAGTATAGAGTCTCATTAGCTAAATTATCCAATGATATCCAAAATGAAGGTCTGAAAATATTAGCAGTCAATGAGTGAACAGTATACGATAAAAAATAGAGTACAGCTATTTACGTAGCCCACGGCACTAATGCCACCGTTTTATGTATCTAAGTTTTTTTCATACATGCGTCAACATCCAATATCCGTTTTTGCTTCCGACTCCAAAAGATATAAGCGGTTCTAAATCATTTGCTTCTCACCACTTCCATATCGCCATTGTTTGCCATCAATTGTTGGATTGCCGATTATACGTTGAGAGCAATGATCGCCAAAATAATTGCTCGCCATCCGTTTGCTCGACAGCCAACTTGTTCGTAGTACTATAAGTACAACTGCATCAATGCAGAAGAACGAGTTGTTTTACTACAGGTATAGGGAGAATCTTAACTTCCTCCGCCGAAAATGAAGAAGACTGTCATAGATAATACCAAAACAAACAATAAAGCCATGGTACAGCCGTTTATAAAGAATGCAACCTGAAAGCTGAACCCCAAAAATGTATGAATGGTCGAACGACCGAAGGAAGAAAAAAGGACCTGGCAAAACCTGGAGATGAGAGATAATAGATGCCATGGAGGCAATTAACAGTGGAGGATTGGCAAGACAGAGACAGAAGGCGATTAGGCTGCGAGACAGCGTTAACGCTGTAAAATTTACTCGCTTGTATGGATATACATATATATATATACATATATATATATATATATATAAAATACATATAAATTAGACATTGATATTTTAAAGAAATATTTGTTTATACACCAAGAACCCAAAAAAGTTGTTTTATATTCTAGAAGTTGCTCTAGATGACATTCTAGAATTAAATAATCACGTTCAGATATTTTCAAATATCGAGACAACAATTCTGACAACTAAATAGGGGTAAGTTTGATACCTTATTTCTATGACAATTTTCAGTGGCGAACATCACGGAAATCTAATGTAGTGTCCTGTCATCCGTCAAGCAAAAGGTGAAGTAAGCAACTGTAATATTTATGTAGATGAGAAATTCTCGGAATGTGAAAACAACTGTATCTGATTTATATTATTATAATATAATAATTTAAATTTATATACAACATAAAAATCAAACACACTTTTGTCTAATTTTATAAGGAATAAATGAGTAAATATTAGGTATATAAATTCAAATATGACAACGCTAATTAAGCGTTAATTATTAAAATTCCTTAGAGAAATTGAAAGATTTTGAGTGTTACTAAGAGCATATACTAAATACTAACCGATATATTTTTATTATGAAAAGAAATTGTATGTAGAGCATTTGCCCCCGAGCAACCGCCTTGGCGAAATAGTTGTCGACCAGAAGTCTCGGAAGCGAACGGTACCGACCACATGCATGCGAGCAAGTGGGCGAACACCATTCAATCCTGTGTTCAAATTGCAATGCTACCGACCCTTGATGCTATAGCACTATAGGGCTAAAAAGCTGGATTACACTTATTTGGGATCAAAGAAAACACGGTAGAAGGCTGACTGACAAGAAAAGAGACACATATATACCTAATGAAGTGTGAAACAGCAACTGCTAAACAAAAAATCGTTTGCTCATTCTCAAGATAGCTTCCCGTGAATTGAAACTCGTTAACAAAATTTGTTACGATACGATTTGTAACGAGATTTAATCTGCGTTAACCTAAACCCTTAATTACGGAACTATCGTTTAAAGTAGGTAGTAAACTCCTGAATATGAGTAAAATAGGTACCACAACAACCAGGGATCTTTTAAGTAGTGACTATTGCCACCAAGTACCTCCATAGAACAGGAGTTCCAGATCGCTCCTAGCGCAGGCAATTCGGTATGGAAGAGAAAACAGCAATGTATAATCCTTTGCCATCACAACAGGCTGATCAGTCACTTTTAGAAGATTCGTTCTTAGATCTAGCAGATATTTTGGACAACTCATTCAACCAGATTCTGACGTTTGTGTTAAGATCCGATTTACTTAAGAGATAGTTATGTGATAGACACTTGCTCAATGGAATGAAGTTCTATTGCTTTCTTGCCCGAAATATTGAAGTGTTTGCTGATATTTTAGTAAAAGAATATTATTCAGAATGTAGCTCTTGCGGCGTGAGGGCAAGGGTCGTCTCATAGGCTGGTTTTAATGCCAGTGCAGAGCGTGCTTTACCTCAGTATTTTATTAATTACAAATTGTGTATTGCGTTTACACAGTGGGTTTCATTAACTATTGACATATACATATGTACATAGGTGTGAAAAATGTCTGCATGAGTTGCACAAATAAGATAAATTGCTTATATTATTCATTTCATTATTGCAAATATAATAGGTACTTAAACACAGTACTAGTATAATAGTATAATAATAACTCACATTTTGACCATGAAAAAACAGAACAATTCGGTATATAAAATTTATTACAAATCAGAAAAATGGTACATTATACATAATAAATTTAAACTATTTTAGTACTTAATAGGCCATCCTTTGTTTTTAATAACTAATTCACATCTTCTTGGCATAGAATTCATCAGTTTTTTTTAATTCTTCGTTTGTAATGCAGCGATACCAGATATCAATTATGGATTCTATTAAAACCAGTTTTTATGGGTTTTTTTCTTGATATAATGTTAGAAATTCTATGTCATAAGTTTTCTGTAAGATTTAAGTCCGGGGGTTGTGCTGGCCAATCTATTCTTTTAACTTTATTGGTCGACATCCAAGATTGAACAACCTTCGCTCTGTGGCAAGGAACATTATCATCCTGAAAAGTAAAGGTTTTGTCAAGAAATAACTCTTCTCCTGTAGGACATCAATGTATCTGGTAATTTTTGGTAACAATGCCAAAATTGTAGTAAACTTCAAGAAATAATTATTTCCTTGGGTGATGCAGAACTTTTTCACACCACTGTATATATTCTAATATACTTTCGAAACGACATTATTATATCAAAAATTTGTAACCAAAACAACCCTAGCTCACTTCTGTTTCCTACTGTTCATTCAACATACGAACCTTTCACATACAACATTTCTAAATTTGAATATCTTTAGCAAAGCAGTTTTTAATAACTACTATTTGCTATTTGGTACCTTAGTCTCATTTAATTGTAGTCATGAACATATTATTTTGATTATCTTTCCCTGAAATTTACCTGATGCTGTAGGAAGGAATAAGTATAAACGCCTTAATAATGGTGAGGCTCTACACTGTATGAAGGAGATTGTCCTATAAAATATATTAAAAATAATTAACTTTGTTTTTTATATTTTTTTATCACGACTCCCCTTCAAACAATGTTCAGTATTTTAATTTTTCCAATTAGTAACAAGTTTAACGTGTTTGACTTATTACTTCACGTCAAACACGTTAACTTCACCACATGGAGTTATGAAGAAATTACCAATATTGGAAGTTATCAAACTTTCTTTAAATTTTTAATAATTTTCATCAGCATAAAAGCTTCTAGTATCAACTTTTCTACACTTCAGCTTGAAAGTACGCCGATGTAAATCTTATAAAAGCAAGATGTTTTCTCGAAAGTTTAAATGTAGTTCTAAATTAAAGTCTACTGGGCGAACAATTCTCCAGAGGCTTAAATTGTTGGAAATTCTCTAATCTAACTTGCTACCCTACCCAAAATATCTGACGGCGATTGCAGTCAGGTATTTAACTGTATCATGCGTAACAGAATGGAATCGTTGGTTGTTGTGTAGACTGAATTCCATTCATCAACAGAGAAACCAAAAGGAAACCACAAATTAAACATTATTTCCCGACTTGTTGACTAAGTTAAACATAAAGTCTACAGGTAGAATGGAGCAGGCTGTTCAAACTGTTACACATGAAGTAGCAAATATGAAGTTGCTTTCTGACATCAAAACGTCTATAAAGTCTACTATGCCGAAGGGCTCTTACGGTAACTAATCACGCTAACTTATAGCCCTCTTACGGAGACGGTACCGTCAAACTCCATGAATGTTTGACATGCCTACTCGAACAAAATTCTACCTCAAGACTGCTTTTGAACTTGACATCTTGCAGGTGGAGTTCGTAGGTGACTTTCATACTCTTGAGATATACTCGAAAATTTAGCATTTTATGGGTAATACTTAAAAGCTTGCAAAAGGTCGCAAAACGTTCTCATAGGTACATAAGACTGGAACTTCTTTCTTAATTTTATAACACGCGTTCAACTTTGTAAAGGTGTTTTTCAAGGACATCTCAAAATTATTGCAAAGCATGTTTCAGCATTTACATTATTTTTGCTAGATTGTATTAGGATTTTATAACAAACAAACGATCTTTAAATAACAAAAATAAAATGTTGGCTTTTTAAATCGATATTCTAGCAAAATGACTTTTAACACGAAAACGTTCGAGTACTACGCTGCAGCGACGGTTTTAAAACTTAAACTTGCAAGTAAGATTTCTAAGTTACATCACGGTTTCTGCAGTACCTTTTTAGGCAACAGTGCATTATGATATCTTTATATTTAGATCACTTTAAAAGACTTATACAAGGAATTTTTCTTTTTAGTATACATTGCGTATGTATACTTTCAAAAAGAACGCGTCAATTACGCCTATTGTGTAGGCAACCAACTATACAGACAACTAAAGCATGCTGTGACCAACACAATCAAATTAATTCAAGGTTCAAAAATTAAATTAGTCTTTATTTAGTGACTTCTTGAGTTTTTTATACAACCATGTACAGTAAAGACGAAAAAGTGGAAAATCTAATGTGGTATCAGAATGGTAACAGCTTAAGAACTGTGAGAGATTTATTTTCACTAAAATATCCAAAAAGACCTATTCCTTGTATTCCAACCATATTACAAAGAATTGTTAGAAAATTTAAATGAGAGGGATGCGTAATAAATTCCCATAAAATAAGAACTAAAAGTAATCACGTTTATACCGAAGAAATTAAATTAAATATTTTATTCTACGTTGAAGAAATCATAATTAATAGTTATAACAAAAAATAATAATTAAAAAAGTCTGCGATGGCCGAGAATCGAACCCGGATCAACTGCTTGGAAGGCAACTATGATAACCATTACACCACCTTGCCGCTGATGTATTTACAGGGTGAAATACTTATTTAATATAAACACTGCATTAACATAACCTTCACACTCAAATAATTCACAACTGCAGTGACGTTTGCTCCTGCTTTTTAGTTGTCGGTATAGTTGGTTGCCTACAGAATAGGCATAATTGACGCGTTCTTTTTAAAAGTATACATAGGCAATATCCTATACTAAAAAGAAAAATTCCCTGTATGTATTTACTTTTAAATATAATAGTTTAAAAATTTACACCATACTTATTTTGACATTTAATAACTATTCCTTTTAAAGGTATTTATTTATATTTATACACATAGAATTATAATTTTCACTGCAAATTGCTGTATGATGTTCGTCCAATTTAAGTGCATGACCTTAAATATCCAAGGTTGTTTCAGTAATTACAAATTGGTTTTGTTGCTACTGCTTTTTACAGTTTCATGTAAATATTAGCAATAATTCGTACGTAACATGATCCTTCTTTGTTTCCCAGTTTTTTCTTCTTCATCGAGTAATTTATCTCTTACAAGACGTAGACATCTCTCTTCTATGCCTGTGTTGCGCGTTTGAAGTGCCACAGACGTAGAAGGCTACGTGGGCTCCGAACCACGGGAAGTGTAAACACTTCTACTCCAGAAAAGATATACTAGGCAGAATACCTCGCTGGTTTGCCATTGCACTCCAAGGGAGAACGGCTTTAACAATCCAATGTTCCGAAAATTGAACCCAGGACCTTCAGAGTAGCGCTAACCTCTGACCCACGGCCGCCTCCACTTTTTTCTAGATAATTTAATTTTCTATTCGGTTCTCATTTATTGTCATTCTACCTTCAAACTACACTGCAGTTTTCCTTCTCGATTTCAAAACTGATTAATTTTACTTTTAATGTGTCTTGTTTGTACAATTATTTTATTGAGTTCATACATTCGAGATTTAAATTTATAGGCAAACCGAAAATAGCTACATTTTTAATCAATCCAAAACAGACATGACCTTGCTTGAAATATTTATATTATTTTTAATTATTTAAAAGCTGCTGTTGTATAATTGCTCTATAGATTATAAAATAACTTTCAAATTAGGAAATCCACGATAACTAAAACTCAAAAACTAGAAATCAAATACTACATTTTCCTCTGTTAAACTAATTTATCCTGGTTTTAAACATATGACCTTGAGAATAACTTCTTGTGTAACATTGACCTAGATTTTATATGTATGACGATGGAACTTTTCTGTCAATTGACCGTGGTTTTTTAAACAAAGGCATCTGCATACCATACAAAACGGGTTTGTTTACTTTCTTCCGAGATACGTATCTACTTTGTTGGTTTTAAAACACAAACACTTTTGACATCTCTCGTGTCTCAAGGTTACTGTACAGCTTAGGTAAAGAAATGTATCAATACTTTATAGCTTGCACATTTTAAAGTATCTGATCTATCTCTCGGCAGTGCCGTCCCATGGGTAAGAGGCTCCTTTGTTCATAGTTATATTTCAGCGCCCCCATAAAACAGAATTTGCAAATTTAAATGAAATTGATTTCTAGAATTTGTTTTTATATATTTAGTACACACATACAACGTACGTATGTGTATATAAAAATAGAGCAATTCAAAATATTGTTTTTAAATCAATTTTAGACTTTAGACTTTATGCTTGATATCTAGGTTATTTGCAATATTAAAATAATTTTTGAACAGTTAGTAACAGCCCCCTATGTATATGTAGTGACTATTAAAAATATTTTTTGGCTGTTCCGACGAGGTTAAATAATTTATAGCACCCGCTTCTAAAAATTATTTTTTCGAAAATTAAAACTCTTAGTGTTGATCATTGCTTGCAATGTTGTTCTCTGTAACGCTCAATTTTTTAAAAATCTTTCAATTTAATAAGAGTTCTCCTAAATTATTTAAATAAATGCTGTGGAGTCTCATTATTATATGTAATAATGACATCTCCAACAAAGAGTCTAAATGGGCTGTTCGATTGAAGCACCAGGCTCTCACGCGGAGAATCCCAGAGGGGGCATTTTATTATTTTTAATTTAATTTTTTGTTAATGTTAGCGGTATTAACAGTTCCTTTAGTAGTCTATTTTTTATTTTATTAATTGAAATTAAACGTGCCGACTTTTACCACCAGTGGGGTTTAACGAACTATTGATAAATAGTAAAATAAAATTATTTTTAGTAAATAAATAATATTAGGTAAAAACAATTTGTAAATACCGCCACCGTTAACCCAAAAATAAATTTAAATATTAAAAAAATGGCATCGGTCTGGAATCGAAACCGGGTTTTTCGCATAAAGGCCTAACACTTTACCAGAAACACCCAGTTAAACTCTTCGTTGGACGATGTCATTATTACATAAACAAAACAATATTTTAGGAGAACCCTTAAAGTAAACCCTTTGTAAAAAGTAGTTTTTCTAATATTTCAAATAACCGAGATATCAAGCTGATTCGTATTGACACACTCACCCTGTATGTGATATGTCATTTATTACATTATGTATCCTTCTTGCTTTAGCCGCCGCAAAATTTTTAATTGGTTATTTCATATCTAAAGCCTCCAAAATATTATTTTCTTTTAATATTGTTGATCAGTAAATCTTCGAACATTGTTGATCGCACATCATTTTTTATTAATTGTATATCGGAAAACTCTATTGTTGAATTTACCGTTAATTTGTTATCGCCTTACTGTTTATTTTAAGTCATGCAATCTACGTCCTAAAGTTTCTTAAAAAAAGCGTATTATATTTAAGTTTAATATTATTTATCGCCTCTCCTGATGAGGCGCTTTTGTGCGGGGCACAAGGTCATATTTACATTACGAAAGCCTACATTGTTATTTGGGAAATACAATTTTTTCTTCATTATGTTATATATTAAAGTACTAAAACATTTAGAATATTCTCGCAAAACTTTTGCAACATATGCTTCAATTTATAAATGTCTACTTTCAAATCTTAAAACAGAATCCTTTAAGGTGGTTGGAGTCGTTTCGAAATTTATAACAAAAAGATATGCAACCCATCATACATCCTAGTTCAAATAAATTTTACCACTTTTACCACTTTACGTAAAGACACTTTGTTGGAGGTATACACAATTCTTCACCGATAATAACAAACCCGTAATCTCCTAAGCGGGAGCCTTTAGAGGTGAGTCAGAAGTACCTCAAGTCATTAGCAGTTTAGGTTAATGGTGTGATCCTTATCAGTTGATGTTATACTTTTACCAATACATAATGAGGAAAATAATTCTGTAAACATCGTTTGTAAATAAAAGTTTTAATTTATTCAGACATTATAATATGTACTTAGTAGATTACTGGCATTCCCATAAGTTATTGCACAAAAATAACACACAAATTCTAAAAAAATCTTCAATTTAATTCTGTTAGCTACAATTATTGCACAAAATAATCATATAATCAACTGAACAATCCGTATTCTGACAATGTTGAAGTTTTAAAAGTTATGCAAGTAAATATATATATTAGCCCGCATCATCCTATTGTTGGGCAAGGGCCTCCCCCATAAGGGAGGTTGTTGATCTAATGTTGTTATTGATGCAACTAGACAGGGTGTTTTAATTAATTATGTTCGTTTTAAGCATGACCTTGAAATAGCATTATTTGGAGTTATTTTGTTACTTGCTGCCTTTTACTTTTTCCTATTTTACATATAAGGATTCTTGCGAATCATATTTATCTTTGTTTTCGTCCTGCTTCCTTTGGATCCTGGGATTAAACTTATCTTCATATTACCTTCCTAAATTTATTTTCGATTTAGCCCAAGGCGGTATTTGAACATGAGCTTGGTATATCTTCGGAAGTGATTTACATCCATTGGCCTTTCGGGATTCAAAAACATATTTTACGAGACGAAAATGCTGTAATTACGCGTTAAAATGGATTTTTCATGGACACATTTAATACCCAAACAAATTCAGAGACTACGCTATTAATAACACACGCACGTTAAAGATTCAAACACAATGAATTTTAGAGACTTTCTTTCTGCAAGGAAAGGGGTTTTAGCTGAATAAAGCCGTACCTTGAATATCCGTTCAAATAGAACGAGCAGTGAGCCAGCATTTATCTCTGACAACTATAAACAAAATTGTTATATTTGTATGGCTCCAGTAAATTGTGTTGGAGGAAAAACATTGTGTGGCAAAGCGAGCCTCCATGTTTAAAACATGCGTGCAGGATTTTATGTTCCTTTAGACTTTTATGTGTCCTGGTAACGGGCTTTTACCCTGATTTATATAGCTACCTGTTTTATTTTAATTCACTTTCTCCTCTTTCCTTCCCTTGTAAAAAAATTAGATCCTTTCCAAACATGCCTTTGAAATCTTAATTAAGTTCTCGTCACCTTTGTAGTTTCGTTTATAAAGGACTGTGTGCATAAAGCGACGGTATTTTGTTTCCAACCTGCTGGATACTTTCAGAACCTTTTTAATGAACACGCACGTACACACACTGCATTTCATGAACAGTAAATATTCATGCATGCATACAGACATTAACAGGCCAGCCTGTTACGCGATGTTCTTTGGGTAAACGCGAAAATTTCCACGTTAAAAGTGAAACACGTAGTTGGGAATTACATCAGCTTGTTAAATAGAGCAAAATAAATCATTTAATCCGTATATTAAGGCCAATCATCGGTAAAGTCTAACAAATGACCGATAGAGCCTGCACA
>JABXWE010079555.1:0-10138 GCA_014611495.1 Limonius californicus
GCTGTTATGGTTACTAAATATTATTATTATTATTATTTAAGAAATATAATTTCCTGCTTCGCAGAGCTACTTAAATAAGTACCCACTAAACAGCAATAGATACCACGAGGAGGCTAAAAAAGAAAAAGAAATGGAACGGCATTTTAAATCTATAATATTTTAATACTTAACGATAAATATTAGGTATTGTAAAAACTAAAATTGTATTCAAATACTGGGAATTTTAGTTGGAATTGAATTAATCCCCGCTGACGAGATTGTAAATTGTAATTTAATCGTCCTGGCAGCCAACACTGATTCACTGCGTTATTTATTATGTATCTTGAAAGACAGAAACCATTCTTCTTCTTCGAGTGCTTTATCTCTTACGAGACGTAGCGATCTTCTTTTCTATGTTTATGTTGCGCATTTAAAGTGCCACAGACATAGAGGACCTACAACTTAACGTAAAATCCGAAGCACATGAAATGTAAACACTTCTACTCCAGAGAAGATTTACTAGGCAGAATACCTTGCTGGTTTGCCCTCTTGCGAGGGAATAACCATTAAGGCTTATCAATTCAAATGCCATTTTTACCAAATGCTAAAGACTTGAAGAATCGTATAAGTACTTATAATGCCTGAACATGTTATTTTATGAAATAAGGAACAACTAATTTCAATTCTACATTAATAAATAATTGTACCAACTGAACTCAACTTTAATAAAACTACCATTATTATCTAATAATTGTAGTAAATGTTATAAACCATAAGCAAAACCATACATTTTGTTTTTCACGTCCAACTCTTATCGAAGATCTTTTATTACCACTGTAAATTTAGTTACACGAAAGATTTCTAAAAATTCGTTTCAGTAGCTACTAAAAGTTTTAGATTTTATTTAAGCCGAAAATTATAAATATTATTACAATTATACAATGTGAATATAATTAAATAAGTATTATAATTGGTATTATTACATTTGTAGTGTAGGATAGTGGCATCAAACCTCCGGTTTTCACATCTACGTGGGATCGCATTAAAGCATTTAAATTCAAACTTGGAATAAAAGTAAACAACTAAAAAATTGTGATTTAGCTTTTCCTACTTGGAAAAATTATCAAGAATTATATTGCAGTTGCGATTATAACAAATATGCTTCAATTATTCAAGACTTATTACTTGAATTTCAAAACCGATTTGAATGCATTCAATGCATTTGAAAATAATTTTTTTCAATTTAGTGTTCCGCTTTCTTTTAACCTCAAAGAAGCAAAAAGTAACATCCAGATGCAATTGATTGAAATCTACCGCAACACAGGATTTAAAAAAGTATAATGACTGCCAAAACATTAATCGAAATGCGTTTGCGTGCTGCAAGAATCTTGGCAATGTTTGGTAGTACATATCAGCGGTAAAGGTAGTAAAATGATTTGCGGGAATGCAATTGGTTGAGTACCTAAAAAAAAAACGAAACACGACAACTTTGTGACATATTTACACATTGGTGTAGTATGGGACGAGGTGTTTACAATGCTTCTACCTCCAGCCGCCCGCTATCCATCGTCGGACTGGTAAATAAGGAGCACACATTTCAGTTAGAAATCGTACCAACGAGGAAGGTGATTCCGCGGTGTAGGGTTTACCTTTTAATCGGGAGGTCAAGGATTCGAACCTCAGGGTCATTTGTCGTGACTTAGGGTTTTCATGGTTTTCATTGGTAATATAGTTGAATGTTGGACCGGTATTATCCATGAAATCCATTAATTAATTTTTCTGGTCTTTCCCATTCTTACATTCCCGTTACTGGCTGAAGAGGGTCTGAGGGTGCAGGTTCGTAACCCGACTGACCCCTGTCCCTTCTAGAGGGATGATCTACGATGACTTTCCTTTCGAGTGAAAAACCATTTTGGTTTCATTTATTTTGTTGTAGATTTTTTTACGAAAAATAAACTGTTATTTTTATTTGTTGCCTGGTGATTTTAAATCGGAACTGAGTTCCGTTCCAAAATCTTCTGGCTTACTTACCCACGGTGTATACCTATATGAAGAATTATTCTCTCTTTTAAATACTAGTAAGACTTAACACAGGGAGAGATTAATATTTAATATCTCCTCCTCCATGGTCCTCAGTCTGCATACTGGTTTGAAGCAGCACTCCACTGTTTTTTTTTTGGAAGCCTTCCTTTTCATATCTTCATAGCTTCTGTTTCCTGTATCTTGCATGATTTGTCTTATGTACCGAAGGCGGGCTCTTCCTCTCGGGCTTTTTTCCTTCTACTTTACCTTCAATAATTGCCTTTAACAGCCCTTCTCTTCTTAGAATATGGCCTATTATGTGATCTCTTCTTTTTACTATGTGCTCCCGTATTCTCATTCTGTCTCTTATTTGTTGTAACACTTCTTCATTTCCTTTGTGTCCATCTATCTCTATTAAATAATTATTTTCGCAAAACATTACACCCCATATTTATAAAATAGTTTCTGAGAGAACATGCCAAGTTTCTCTCTTTTTTAAGTTTCACATCGCAATCTCAAAGTAACACAATGGCGCCCAAGAACCACCAGAAGAAACGTGGGGAGACCACAGAAACGCTGGCGAGACGACATTCAAAAAATTTCTGGAAAGAACGGGATGCAATCAGCCCTGTGCAAGACAACATGGAAACGATTGGAGGAGGCCTACATCGAGGAGTGGATATCTACATATGCTGAAGAAGAAGGAGAAGAACGTTTGGTAACAATCCTCACATTAATGTTTCTTTTTCTATTTTTGTATTTTATTTAAAGGAAAAATAAATGTAAAATATAAATGAGTTGTTTCGAATATACATAAAAATGTTTCGGTCATAAAAATTTTTTTGAAGACTGTTTTTGACCATGATTTTGACACCACTTGTGCAGGATGGTAACCGCAATAAATAGTGCCAATACAAAACAAGTTTATTGAAGATTATTGGAATATTTACTCACTAATAATAACAGATAATTATCCTCTTGTTGCGTCACGCAGAGAGAACAAAAAACTTTTGTTTTATGAAGGTATAATGTTAGTTGGCCTACAAATTAAATAGATACAAACTCTGTATCATTATCATTATCATTTAGTTCAGAACGATATTGATATATTTGCAATAGTTAGATATCAAACTACAATCCCTCGCCTCAGAAGTATGCCAACACATACTATTGTATAAAGTTTGTCCACTTCAAATTGGCGTGTGCTACATTACGAATGTAGCAGAAGCCAGATTCACCTTTCATTCCAAGTATTGATACCATAAATTGTATATTACTATAAAATACATTACTTCACCTATCAGCAGGAGGTAAAAACATCGTTGTTACTTAAATAATAACCCGTAATATTTAACCTCTGCAATTACCAAGTTTACATAATCTATAAATATAGGTTACCTCGTTGCAACACTAAACTTTGCGTAATTTTAACATTTACGCTTCATCTAACTATCTAGAAATTTCAAAATTCACTGGATAATTTGTTGTGTGTAGAATTTTAAACCATATACGTAGCTTACTACAATTATTTGCTATATTCAGTAGCTACCAACTTCTATTTCCTGCGTAATCTGTTAATGTGACACTCGTCAAGTTCAACTTTCAGAATTTATTTGTCCTCAAAATGAGTTCTACTTGCAGCTGATATAAAATGATGGCAAAAAGGCGGCTTAAGGCAGCTTGTCACCCTGTTACTAAATAGCATTTTGGAAAACTAGTATTACAAATATTTTAAAAAATCACTGTTTAAGAACACAGTTAAACAAATGTTCATTTGGGCATCGTGCTCGTTTCTATTCGTATGTATGCTGAAATATGAATCTCAGAACTGTTACAGAACATAACAAGCAAAAAAGTAAATATATAATAATCAATTCACTAAGTATTTACGAATGCAAATGCACTAATAAATCACAAAAGCAGAATATACTTCTAAAATGTAAATTTTTTATGGAACAAATATTGAAAACAAACTTTACATTTATATTTGGGCATACTTTTAGAAATGGGCAACCTATTATACGATGGGAGTAAGAATACGAGCATTTCATCCTTTTTTACAGTAGTGCTCGTGGGCTAGAAGTCACCTTCTACGCTGGAGGTCTGGTGTTCAATTCTCAGTACCGAAACATCGGATTTTTAACGGCCGTTCCTCTGGCAAAGCAATGGGAAACCAGCGAGGTATTCTGCGTCGTAAATCTTCACCGGAGTAGAAGTGTTTAAACTTCCCGTGATTCGGAGCCCACAAGAGAGAAGATCGGTAAGGCTAGTAAAAGACAAAGCACTCAAAGAAGGAAGTACAGTGAAAAGGTGGTATAAGAAGTCTTCGAAGTTTTACATTTAAAATACACACGTTGGCTGTAAGAATGCTATTATATCAATACGGTAAAGTGTGTTCAGTTGTAACTGCAGGATATAAGAAAACAACATGTAACATTTATGATACACTGTATCTCTAGAATCTAAACATAAATAATATATTGTGCCATTGTAGTTGAATTCAGATAAGACAGGCGAGTTGCATAATGTTTAAATTGCTTTCTTAACAAATTCCCGACTTTATAAAACATTTTTTTTCACCGAATCATCTAAACACGCGGGCCGCATGCGGCTCTCTAGGAACTTTCGTGCGGTTAGCGTAATGTTTCGTAAAAATATCCCTAGATTTTGTTTTTACTCGTGCCATTATAATTATTACTAATGGAACCTTAGTTGAATTGTCACACTCTCCGAGAGGTGGAATATCTTTTATACCACTTTTCTTCCCCATTTTTTTCTAAAGAAATCAACAAGTTTTCCAATCGTTCTTTATTTTAATAGCCATTTATTTGAACAACGACAACAAATTGGTAACATAACATAAAACTGTGACTAATTAGAGAGCAACCTACATGAGCAAAACTCTGAAAATTTTGCAAGGGTTTGCTGCGGGGGCCAATTGTCGGCTGTCACATTTCGATTGGTTCCTTCTATTGGTTTCACTAATGGCAAAACTGACTGCATAATAGCGAATCCGTGGCGTGATATACTAGAACCTATCACAACCCCAATAGCTCGCAAATACTCACCATGAGCCCACTGACTGCCACCATACCAGCTGACACACTGATTAAAGAATACAAACCTAGAGCCTCGCCAGCCCGGCTCCAATTCTCTTCCCGCAGAAGCGGATTCAAGATTTCTTGAATCAGAAATGTACAACCTCCCAACTTAAGGGTTAAGATAGCGCTATTGCTTTCATAGCTAAGCTTACAAAAACCCCTTTTTTAAAAGGTGTCCCATGACCTCGTCCCCCCACCTGTCCGCCGCCACTTATTGGTTTCTCATGTTGTCCGATCACTTGAAAAGGTTGCCGACCACTTGATGTAGAGATATGATTTGATTAGAAAATCTAATTTTAAAGTGATCTAGAACTCGTAGCCTAATAGTCTTATTGCCAAATAAGATGACCATTAATTTGTTCGAAAAGATATATATGCCATGCTGTTTTGAAATATCGCGTATTCGCTGAAGAGTAACATTTATTATAAAACATGCGTTTAGCAATGTCAATTCGTGGAAAGAAAGCGCACAGAGCATACAGACGACTGCTACAACCACGAAAAACAGATGGAAAAGTAGAAATTTGTATCAAAAATAACGTAGATTCCAATATTTATCCTAGAACTACACCTCTGCTAACAAGGAAGTATCCATATGCCTTACCATGTAACTACTACTTGACATTGCTTGCATAAAACTTTAATTACTATTTAAAGCAAACCAATGTAATGTAATGTTATGAGAAGTCAAAAATGTAGCCAATTAGGTATCCAAGGAAAAGCACAAAAAGAAGAGAACGCCGATGTCTTTGAAGGACAGAGTAGGTAAAAAAGGAGAAATGTATAATTGACTCCATTATCGGATCGTCGTATTACAGACTTTGGACAATCTAACATCGCCAGAACTGTTAAAAACAATAATAATATCATCAGTAATATCAAGTAAAGTAACTATGTCCAGGTTTAAAACCTTTATAACTTTATTGGTGCTGACATATCAGCGAAACTGACATTCAACAACTTTCTATAACATTTCTCATAAGGCTGCTACTATTATGCTTAAAATGACTGACATTGTCCCATGGTTGTCCACCATTTAGGCTTTAGTCATGTATCTGATTCATCATATGAAGATGATTCAAACCTGATATTACAAAACCTGTATGTCGGTTTCATGCTGTTAGAACATGCTTTCTACAATTGTGGTATAGGTGCTCTATTGTTTTGAAAAATCTCACTGATAATCACTATTTGAGTGTTTGAGATTTCCAAATGATGATCAGGAGAGGCAGAAAAGCTGCCATTAAAAAAATATGAGGATTAAATGAAAAATGCCGACTTTCTCAAAACTGCTTAAACTGTCATTAAGTCTAAGATATCCCTCTAGTATGTTAATCCAAATAATTAATTTAATAAAATAAATCTGATGAAACTTGGCATTAGGATAATGAAAAATGTTTTGCAGAAAAAGTACTTTGTAGATTGGTAATTTATTAGAAGGCATGTTTAATTAACAAATAAAGGTACCTACTGACCACAAATATTACTAATAACAGTATAATTTCTAAAACAAACAAATCAGAAAATATAAGATCCAGCAAGACCACATAATTACATTAATTTATACTTATCATAACAATAACAAATCATAGTTATAAATTGGTTTTACAATTTTTAAATTATTTATTTAAGTTTCGAGTACAAATTCCTATTCTCGTTAATAGGGAGGGTACTCCAAAAAGAATTTGGTCCAAGTTCCTTTACAGCCTTCATTTGAATATCACTCGGGGAACCAACGTGCATGTAATTGATATCTTCTGCAAAAGCAATCGGTTTCCATTCAACTCCGTTGAAAGTGGGTTTTCTGAAAATGTATACAACATATAGCTACAAATTCTATGAAAACTATACTGAAGGTACAAACCCTTTGGTGGCGAAGGTGTAAAGAAAATCGGTAAAAATTGATTCCATTTGCTTGTCTGTATCCGGTAGAGTTTCTGGATTGCCAATTATTTTGTACAATAATCTTCCATCGTCAGAATGAGCTGATCCTGAAGAGTATCTTATGTAAGACGATTAAGTTTTGTGAAGTTATTTGCAATAACAATACTGAAGATTTAAAAATTCAAATGCAAATAATTACAATAAATTAATTGTTCAAAGAAAAATAAGACGGACTTGAGAATTTTCGAAATTCAATCTCTCTATATGCAGATTTGGTCGCAAATGTTCATGAAATTGGAGCAGAAGATCGTTCGATGACCCTCCGAATGATGGAAAATTATAAACATTTAACATTTGGGAAAGAATAAGTTCAGTGCAAAGTTCGTTCCGCATAGTGTTACGGATAAATAGAATCAGAGAAGAGTTATACCGGGTGCAGATTTTGTTTATACGTTTATACTTATAACGACAGTGCAACTATTCTTAGTAGCATTGTCACTGCTGATTAATCATAGCTGTTTTAGTACGATCCTGAAACGAAATGCGACAGCATGCAGTGGATTGGAAAGTATCCAAGATCCAAAAAGTTGCGTTTGCAAAAATTCACAATCAAAATCATGCTAATTACTTGTCTTGATCAACAGGGTGTGATTCATAATAAATGTATGCTTGAAGGAAAAACAGTAAATAGTGAGGTGATCAGGAAATTACTGCAGCGCATTTTTCCAGTGCGGTCACAATTTCGAAAATAGGAAATTAGTTAATTTTGCATGACAATGCACTTGCCTATTCTGCCCTAAATAGATATAATATCTCATAAAACACGGGTTGCTGAGATCAATCACGAACCCTACTGACTGACTTGATACAAGCAGACATTTTTCCCTTTCATAACGTACCTTTGTCGACTGTTTTCAAAAACTTGTAAAACGTTCAATATTTATATTAAAATAAATGGAGATTGCTTTGAATAAATATCAAATTTTTTTAGTGTTATTAAAATTGCGTTTCTTTTTATTGTGCCAGGCCGGGGAATATATTGCCGACGCTCATATACAGGGTGTAACATGAAGTGATGTCCTCCTTTCAGGGGTATATTCTACGACCCAAGATAAGAAAAAATCATATATGTATAAATATTTGTTGAGAAATGCTCCCCAATAAAGTTATGGACAGTGAAAGTTTCACAATGCTTTAATAATGTAACTGTATTTTTTTAATGTTATACTTTAATAATTAATAATAATAATAATAATAGTTGCTCAAACTTGCTTCAGCTAACTCTGATACAAGTATCCGCAAGCGTTCAAATATTCTAGCAGTATCTCGAATGGCCCCACGTCGCAATTCAGTTCAGGTACTTCCGTTTAGTACGCCATACTTTATAAGTGACCCCACAACAATCAATCTAAAGTACTGAAATCGGGAGACCTTGCTGGTCAAGTAATAGGTCCACCTCGACCTATCCATTATAATGGAACAGCATTATCTAGGCAGTTTCTTTCTTGACGTCTGAGGTAGGTGGGAGTACCATCATGCATAAACCAGATATGACATTGCCGGATGAAATGCATTTTCCAACAAGTTTGGCAGAATTTCTTCCACAAAATTAACATAAGTTTGCCCATTCATTTGCGGAGGTAGAATGAAGAGTCCAATTAAGTTATCGCAAATAACGCCACACCAGACGTTAATCAAAAATATTTGCTAGTAAGAATTCACTCTAACAGCATGGAAATTTTCATGTGACCAAATATAAGATGCATCTCTCCGCACTCTTCTTTCGTAAATTGATAAGCTACATTAATGTTAAATAATTCATTCCAACTCAACCTTACTGCTAGTATTAAACTAATGCTAATCGAAAAAATGTCGTTTTATTGTGAAACTTTCTTTGTCCGTAACTTTCTTGGGGAGCATTTACGAACAAATGTTTATATGGATTTTTTTCTTATTTTGGGCAGTAGAATTTACCCCGTAACGGGCGAAATCACTTCAAGTTACACCCTGTATAATCCCAAATGAGACAATAATATCTTAATTAAGACCAGTAAAAAATATTTGAGGTTGTCAATAATGCCTGCCTCAAACTATAATTAACTTTGCTAAAGTTTCTATTCTCTCTCTGTATATAATATTAATTTTTAGCTTCAATAATTTATAAAGTTTATATAAAGATTTGTAGCGAGTAGATTAAAATGTGCCCTGTAAATTGCATTGCTATATCTAACTTACCTGTAAGTTTTCCTGAAAATATTGTCTTCATTTTCAGCTTGTAGTCGAAAAAATAGTAGTACACAGGGGACTTCGACGCTTTAGCGTGCATACGAATCGCTTGTTCACCATCAATTAAAAATAGGCGGTCTGTGAAAAGCTAAAACAACATCAGAAAATGTAAACAAATAATAAGTAGAAGAAAATAATAATATTAATATTGTATAGCTAGAGGTTTGATCTATATGCAGCTCAAGACACGAAAAGTATTATTAAGGATGCCGGACAGAATCTATTCTAACTAATACAATATAGTTTCTTCTTTATGGTCAGAAAATTACAACAAGGAAATTAACATTTGTTAATTGGTCGCTTAAGCAAACAGGAGATCTACATTTTACATCCGAGATCATTTGGGTAGGTGAATACAATTCCAGTTGAATTAACATTTTTATGTCCGAAAAAATCTACTCCAAATGTAGGAACAGTATGAAGAAAATCATTATCGTCACTTTGGTGTAATTTTAAGCATATGATCTGAGATACTGGAAAACGATGGTGTGATTTTGTACCATATTCGCTTGGGGGAGAGAACTTATTACAGTTGTTAACACCTGATTTTGGTAAGAGTATTATTAACAATATTCCTTTTATTGAGTATGATTTGATAACAATGATCCTAATCAATACTAATTGTTGGAGACGCTTGATGCCTATTAACGAAAAATGATTTTGTTTTTGACGTTACCGTTGGAATTTGGACGGTTGTTTAATTTTACTAGAATTGGTGTGTATTTTTTTAACTGTCATAGTGCACCCTTTTGTATTGTCCTGTGTTTTTGAAACATTTTGAATTTATAAATATACTGTAGAAAGAATCTGCGTTGTGTGATTATTCGACGGGTAGTTGGAGCAATCATACAGCAAGGGACACAACA
>JABXWE010079580.1:0-10576 GCA_014611495.1 Limonius californicus
GCTATAAAACTGCTGATGATCTTAGTATCACTCTCAGAGAATAATGAATTTCTTCTTTAGCGCAAATGTTTAAAGAAAGCACGAAGGAAAGGCTGGGAAAGGCAGCGCTCATCGACCGGGAGCAAGAGGGGATAGGAGAAGAAACCAATAATCAGAGATATCGACATGATAACCACCAAAGCAGAGATAAAGATAGCTATCACGGACATAATAAAAAACGGGAAAGACCCAGTAGTCTTTACCCTGCAAGAAGTAAGAAATGGAGATGCGCAGGTAGCAACAATTAGCAAAACTAAGAAGCATGCTATAAAACTGCTGATGATGAGAAAAAGTCAAAATCGGATAGGTAAGCTGTGGGGTACAGGAGCTTATTAAACCAGTTATGTGTGCTATAACTGTCACAAACATGGGTACATGTTCAGAGTGTACGGAAGAAGAGCGAAGCATGAGGGAAAAGGCATTGAGGTACAACCATGAAGAACATGTCGTTTAGGAACGCGACAGAGAACCTCAGTACCATTCATGTGGAGAAAAGAGTGGCCAGGCGGTAATTATGTCTTGCGCTACATATTAAAATATGAAATATAACCATAAACGGGTCATGGCTTAGTAATAGTGAGACGGACGTATCAATTAGGGTCTATACCCAAAAAATAAAAGTACAGAAAAGGGAGAAGGAAAGGGTTGCGTTTGGGTCAGAAGTGGACAGTACGTAATATACGGATGCTACTTGTTGTGCAACATAACACTAGGAACCTTTGAGGAAAAATAAATCGGCTAAAGCGAGGCATATGAAGGCAAAATAGTAGTAGAAGGAGACTTTAATTGTATATCGTACGCCTGGGCGGCTGCAGTAAATGACGAAGGGGAAATATACTAACAGAATGGCTGGTAGTAGATGAACTAGAAATAGCTAATGAAGGAAACAAAGCAATGTTTACATTGAGGAAAAAGTAACTCAAACATATTATAACCTTTTTGATATTGAAGAATAGATAATCAAAACTAAACAAGATTCCAACTAGAAGTGGAGGGTGGAGCCTGAAAAGCTGTTGCAGTTGACGAACGAACGAAACCGGAGTAAATAACTTGAACAAAAATCATAGAAATGGGAACGTAGCCTTATTGACGAAAGCAAGCATCAAGGTACAAGAACGTAAGACATAAAATAAATACCGAAAGATCTGTGTACTGTTGGAGCAGAGAGATAATATACCTGGGGAGGAGTGTTTTGGGAATAAAAGAATTTTAGCGAGGAACAATCGCAAAAGGACAATCAACAACTGGGAAAAGATCCGACTGCACAGGGAGTACGCAGCACAGGGAAGAATACTCCGGGATAACAATTAAAAAAGCTTAAGAGGTGTCTTGGTAGATCGTGTGCAAAGAGGTATATAACAATTTATGGGGGGAAATAAATAAAATTGTAACGGAAAAGCTTTATTAAACACCCCTAATAGAACTAACTACGGATTAGAGGTTAGAAAAGTCCAGAAGACTATTCTTGGCAGATGTTCAAAGTAACTGGGAAGCAAGGAGCAGGGGCAAGAAACACAACCTAAAATTGAAAGAGAGCGGTATGTAATACCATAATGCAAAAACAAACATGTGGCTCTTGTGTTTCTTTGGTAGATATCTGGAGCATATAATTAGAGTGTGTTAGCTATGCGCTGCACACCCTTGAAAGTAATGAAAAAAATATTTTATAAACGTTTATTAAATTTAACCTTACACTTTGGCAACGCTGATCAATTCAAAAATATAATTCAGATTTTCTGCAAAATATTGGTGGAAAGTTGCCTTTACAACATACAGCAATGTCAATATACACTGTAAACGACGGCTTGTTGTAATTAATGTTAATAACATTTTTTTGTAAAAGCAACCTTGGAAATAACCAATTATAGATTTGCGAAGTGCCAATGTCATCCGGTAATTTAGTATCTTTTTAGTTACAGGCTCAGCAAAAAGTTTTTCAAACATTTCCCTGTAGATCTAACCTCTGTTCTCTCCCTATCGCTCAGAATTCAGCCAGCCATTTGTGTTAAATATATATTATATAGCGGTCGATATGTTTACAAAACCATTTTGCTGTAGACAACACGATGTTGTCACTAGCAATTCTCTGCTTCCATTATTTCCCACTAATCAATCAACACCCAGGTATGTTCAAAATATTAATTAGCGTATTCTGGAAATATCTCTGCCCAATTTAACATAATTATGCGCAAAGTAACTTCCTATTGCTTCTACACCTTGTATGACGGTCACCATTCCTCAATGGACAGGTCTTTTTTCCCTATGTTTTTTAGTAATTCTTCTCTATACATTTTACGCGACATTCCTATTTTACTTTTATCTACATCTTGCGGGTAGTGGTTGTTAAACAAACTTAAACGTAAAAATGATATTAATCCTACTGACGAGAACTCGTTTGGAAAATTCCCAACATAAAGGTGTTGAACCCTACAGATAGAATCAGCCCCAGTTTACCTTGTAGTAGACTCCTCTCTCAACCAACCAAGAAGCCCGGAAAAATGCAGATACCCCCCAAAAGCACTCAAACATCTTTTTAAATTTTGCAAAATGATGTTTTATTGGAATTTAACCATGGAATTTACAACTGCAGTTTTTATATTGCAAATTTAACCAAGTATGTTCACACAACTCTACCATATAATTTTCTAAAAATATAAGAACTCTGGTACATTGATAATATTTCTCTTCAAAGAAATGTGGGCCCCACTGAAAGGATCACGAAATAAAGAAGCAGTCAATGTTTGTAGTTTGCAGTTCGCATTAAACGAAAAGCGAATTTTGTACTGCTTCAACACTATATGCATTTTTGTTTCGCTGCGCTAATCCATCTGACCCTCTGGGGTTTATAATCTTCCATGGAGCTCGTGCATATCAAATAGCTGTTTCAACCAACTCAAGCCTTTAGTGTTGATAAATATTTTAACGAAATAGTATTGTTTTAACTAGACAAGCGAGCTCTACACGAAAAAATAAAAATCTGTTAGCGGCTCAAATAATTTAGGACATCGTCTACCTGATACCACCTTCAAATCTGGTTCTATTTTTAGCTTATAATTATATCAAATTGATCAAAATCTCGCAAATAAATAAAGCAGTTCAATTTTTAATTAACAGTAGCAGTGTGATTTAACTAATGAAACCCGATATTAGTACACAAAGTAAACAAAATATACCTTGCTGGCAAACATCTATTCGTCAGAGTAACTGACATAAACGTCAAAAAGCAGTAAATGAAACCAATAAAACGATCAATCAAACACGGAACAGGTTTCTACTCGGAATCTGCTATTTTAGTGCGTATTAAAAATTGATGTAAATTCGCAGTTAAATAGGGTACTGAGCGCAGCAGTCAAGGCTAATTGAGCTAGTTTTTGCTTCCGGTCGTATTTTTTGTTGAAATCACTGCAAGCGGCTAAAAACCCTATTCCGAGCAATATCTTTCTAAATTATAATAAGTCTCAATTCCGGCGGGATTTAATATATTTTTTGCAATCGAACTGGTAATAAGGATAATTGATGGGGTAATACGATAACGGTCAACGAAGTGTTATTAATGAGAGACGGTTTAATCCTTGGCCATACAGCGAACGGCGATGGTCAGAGTCAAGAAAATATATCCTGACGTGAGCAGCCAAGCGGGATGGCCTATTTCTTATGTCTTACTTTTTTGCGGTAGCTTTATCGAGGAATTTATCTCGAGTGCCGAACTTATCGGGGCCCTTTCCAACAATTATCGAAAACTTTTCGAGTACTTAAATAAACAACAGAAACCATTGTGTGTGGGGCCTCATGGAACGAGCAAAAACTTCCAGGGCCCGAGTTTAAATTAGAACTTGAAAGGCGCTGAATTCATGATAATTCGGAAAATATAGGCCGATAATTTGATTTATATTGTTGGATTTTGTGATTAATTGTTGCGGCGCGGAATTTCCGATAAATCTTCCCTTCTAAAAGAATTATGTCCTAAAATACTCCGGAGGGCTTATCTGATTTAGATAAATATGCGTTTAACGACAACGTCCGGTATAATTGCAAAGCTGTTTATTTATTAATCGCCACAATTCATTAATATTGTATCAAGTGAAACAATGCTTGTTTTCTATTTGCCCTGCTTTATACATTTGTTTAATGGTTAATTGATGTATTTGGTGTAACATTATGTTAATAATTCGATTCCAATTTAATTAAATCGTGGTTTTTATGAGTCTGATACATGTCAGAATTTTAGGAATATGTTAAAAATTCTTCTAATCCAAGTAAAAATATGAAGGATAGTGAAAAGTCCTTCATACAATCGTTACATAAGCTACACAATTTAGGGAAATCTGAAAAATCTGCTCATGTTATATTTTTCTTTTGTGTAAATAAGTGGTAAAAGAGAACGAAACATTTCGATTTAACTTTCAAATTCTTCAAAATGTATCTGGATGTATATCCATAACTTGTATTTTTGTTGATTAAACTACACAGATTGATGAACAAATAAACGCAACCAACCAGTTAACAATCTGAACTGTGCGAATACCGGATTTGGTACATATTTAGACGAAGCTGTAATAATTGGATTACCTTCAAATACTAAAAGTATTCATTGCAAAAGCAAATGAATGTAATATTCAACTTCAACTAGTCTTTGTAGACTTTAGATAGACCTTAGACTCCATATCTCATCAATGGATGATGCCAGAATAGATTCTAGATACTCGCGGCTTATTATAAAAAACATATACGAAACTGCAATCTTTTGCGTTCAAATATACCAGGATACTAAGACGAATAAAATTCCAGTAGGTCGAGGTGTTGTTACGAGCCAAACGAGCTTTTTCGTCGACTGCAACAGGATAGGTGGAAAAAGGCCTACAGCTTAGCTCAGAGGAGTAGGGGGGGATTCACGGAAATCGCTTACGGGAGGAAATCTTCCTGGTTGTGTACAGAGTAAGTCAAAATTAGTGGGCGGCACCTTCCAAATACAACTGATTGTAGGTCCTCGTGGAAGGCCGAGAAGCCGGCAGCTTACGGGAATCGAACTCACCTTTATTGTGCCTCTCTTCTGTTTATAAAGCTTGCAAAATTCATGCACTCACAAATACAACATACACAATAATAAAAGAGGCAGTGAACTTTAAAACACATATAATCAAACTATTAGAAATGACACAATACAAAAAAATGAACAGCAAATGATGATTTCGTAGTTTAATAATATAAAATGTTGGTTTAAACGTTCAAGAAACAAACCCGCCGCTGAGAGCGCACGATATTTACCTTCTTCAAACAACTACGTGGCCAGAGGCGTCGAGTTTACAAGCATAACACAATATAAAAGAAATTACTCTTTACAATCAGTAGTGCAACCAAAGACAATCGGGGACTGAAGGTCGCTCCTGGTTTAAAAAAAAGGTTCAATTACTTTGAATTTTCCAGTTAGCGCGTATAAGGTTTCTTTTCACAACACACAAAAAATTAGTTCTTTACCTTAGCTTCTGATGAATGGGTTTAGAGCGAGATCGGCACAATTTAGGTGCGATTTCCAGATGCAGAAAAAAAGAGGAAGGCGACGTTCTTAGGGGCGGCGTTGGAACGAAATGTTGTTGTTACGGCCCTGGGGAGTAGATTGCTTCAAACAGGGTCAGTTAGCGTTGAGAGAGAGACGGGACTATTCGGATGATGGAAATAAAACAACAGCTTTCACCACCACTTGCACGGTTTTTCTATTTAAATCGCTGAAATCCGATATGAATCGAAAGGAGCAATTATCCTTAATTGTCCAACACCAAGGCGAACACTCTGCTATTACTTATTTATATCCGACTTAGTTGATTTTATTTGCCTGAAGCAAAATGCGATACGGTAAAACTCGAAGTAGCAGATGCGCCGCGATAAAAAGAACCGATATTCGAAATTACTTCCGTCTATCCCAAAGGTCTAGCTCCTACTTTACTTTCGTTACCGCCCCCGTACGGGCGACCGGAGTCATCGAGGATGTAAAATTGACTGCGGAACTTAATGTGACGCAAACCTGCATTTCCCTCAAAGGGTTGCAACATATTTCGAAATATGGTGAAATGATTCTACAGTGTGTTCATTAAAAAGATGTGGGATATGTGATACACTTTGACGTATACATAGGAACACATTTTAACGGTAAGCGATTCGGAATCGACCTGTTTCGGAAATGAAACTTGAAGATCTAATTATTATTTATGTTAGGTGTAAAAAATTTATTTTGGTATAAACTGTATTTTGGTGATTCAAATAAAGAAAGGTAAACTGTTCCTTTAAAGTTTAATAATATCTGAATAAAATCGTGCGTAACTAATTGAGATTTTAGGGTCGCATTCTTGACCTCACGAGGGTGGAAACACGGAGCAGACGTTTTTAAGTAAGGGGGCGGACGAAGGAAAGCCCGTGTATGAGATCAGAGATGGTTTTGACGTCTTGTTTGGGTTGCACGTGTTATGCATGTAGCTAGCTAATTATTATAGTGCACTAGTGATTGAATATTCTGGTATGTAGCTACAATTAGATAAAAGTGTGATTACTGATCAGTATTGCTCGTTATATGAGTGTGGTTGTGATTGAGAGATCTCAGAGTTTGGCCAGGTGATATTGAAAGCTTGTACAAGTGTGGCTAGCCACGGTAGTTAAGGAATTGCTTGGGCAGTTGCACTAAAGAATTTTGTGTTACATGTTTCGTGCTGGGCAGTTCGCACGGTTGTCACAGAGAAATAGGTGGATCTAATCAATCCCCTATTGGCACCTTAGGGTGCACAGAATTGGTCGGAACAGTACGATTCCACGGAGCAGTAGACTCCAAAATCCTGTGACATATACGTTCTTTGCAATTCATCCTGTGTCACAGAGACATAGGGGATCTAATCAATCGCCTATTGAATCTTTCGAAAGTGCGCCAGTACTACTGGATTTCAGATGTTCAAATGGTAATAAAACAGAAGTAATTATCTAATGGTCAATGATGCGGAAGTTAACAATTACCTGAGCAGTACAATCGAAGGGTTAATTATTCCATCCAAGTGGTACCAGTAACCAGCCCTAACATTTAATTATAAAGTTCAAATTGTTCAGAAAATCAAATAACATGTGTATACCAGTGTATACAGGCGGAAATTTGTTTTATTACCAATTAAATCGTGTTTTACGTACTGATTTAAAAATTAGTAAATTTCGTTATTTCGCTTCCTATAAAGTGCATGCTGTAAGAAGACACTATACGTAAATTTACTATGGCCAGCTGCGAGTTTTTTTTAAATAAACATACTGTAGAACAACATGTGTGACTTCCGAGGGTCCACACAGAATCCCAAGAATTGTTTTCGAACGGCAAATCTAGCTTACAAAGGGAACTTCGAAATTGGTCTCGTCATAAATCAATCTTTAAAAACAAAAAAATAACCAAAACTGTTATCAACATACAAACGGCAATTAAAATCGCATTTCAATTCCTATAAAGCGGAAATTAAAGTACGACATTAATTCAAATGGAGCGGCAAAATTTAAATGAACATAACAGTGTACGCCAAGGAGACATAATTTCCCCAAAATTGTTTACATTATCCCTGGAGAACATGTTTAAGAAATTACAGTGGGAAAATAAAGGAATTTAAATCGACCTCTCATATTTAAATCATCTACGCTTAGATGACATTGTACTTATTAGCTGCGGCATAAATCAACTTAGAACAATGTTAGAAGATCTGAAATATGTATTAACAGCAGTAGGACTTGAAATCAGTAAAATTAAAATAATGAACCCAACGGGAGAACATTTGGAAATTCAAGGCCAAATTAGAGAACGTAGATCAGAACATATATCTCGGACACACAGTAAAGCTTGGAAAGGAAAATCAAACGGCGGAGATTGGTAGAAAAATAGCTTCGACTTGGTCGGTTTTTGAGAAGCTCCAATATAGATTTAAAGATTCCAATATGCCCATAAATCTGAAACGGAAGATATAAAAAGTTTGCTTTTTGCCAGTCTCAACCTGCGGTCTAGAAACCGTCACACTGGCAGAGCGAAGCGTAAACAGACTTAGAAAGACGCAACGAGCAATAGAGCGAAGAATGTTGGGCATCAGCCTGAGAGATACAGATGAGATCATAAAACAAAAACCAAAGTTACAGATGTCGTCGCACACCTCAAGTGGCAATGGGTTGGTCATCTAGCCAGACAAAACAGCAGCAAATGGACGAAAAAGTTAATCTAATGGCAACCCAGAGAAACAAGAAGGAGTATAGGTAGACCTCAAAAAGATGGGTAGATGATGTAAAGAGAACAGTAGGCACCCATTGGGAGCAAACAGCTCAAGACATAAATTCATGGAAGAGATTAGAAGGGGCTTATGTCCTGCAGTGGGCAACAATTAGCTGAATAAGAAGAAGAAGTAATAATTACAATTATTGAAACTGTTATTTGAAAGACTGCGTCAATAAATGTTAAAAATAACCTAAAGTAGACTCAAAAAAGTGTCAATTTTACCAAATAATAAGGGTTAACTTCCGTCACATTACACTATTCACACTAATATTTTAAAAATTTAATATTCAGCCGTATACGTAACCTCATTTGCAAATAAAAACATATTAGTTTCCCCAAATTAACGTAAACTGTTATACTGTCATCCGTTGAAGCTCACGGAAATACCCTTGAATTAGAGGCCCAAAGGTCTTTAAATATTGTAGGTTTGCGTAATATTAAAAAAGAAATTCCAAATCAAGTGTATGATAATCATCCCTTTTAATGTGAAATTATATTTGAGAAGTAAAACGTCCGTAATAGTTTTAGTTGGGAATGAAACATATAACTTGAATATTTGTTACGAAGCGGAAAATGTATTTTAGAGGATGATAGGCGTCTCACAAATGGCGTGCTAATAACAAATTCAATTTTAACCATTGTCTAGTATTTATTTTACAGAAACAAGCATATTTAGGTTAATTTATTATTAACAGAAGATAATATACGTAATCATACATCATGCTTCTGTTTGCATCACATATATGACAAGCCGTTAATGCTAAACACTCGTATACACAGCAAAATGGGCCGTATGGGTGTTTTCCAACCTAAACTACAGGAAAGCTTTATTTTATATTATATTATAGTATTATAAAGGATCAATTTCGCATCCCTTGAAATTTATATAATATTTTGTATATAATTTTTCAAGCACACATTTTAACAATTCACATTCCTCACAATTGTCTCTAGCTCAATTGTTTTTGCATATACTATATATGCTAATATAAAATAAATGATACAGAAAGGAAACATATTCTGTACCAAACGCAAGACATAATTTTGTATTGTATAAAGAAGTTATAGTTTGAATTTTCTTTGATAATGCTTAAAAGAAAAACTGAATTAAATTATTGCTTCTTTTAGTTTGTCTGCACACTACTGCAATTGCGTTACTATTTTATCTTGGTTTGCCGTGATTATGTAGAATCACCAGCATCATCTCGTTCATGGCCAAGGTTAGATTTGTTGCGTTACTACTACATTGTTGTTGCAGTTGACTTTTCCAGCGTTTTCGTTGTCTGTCCATCGATTTTCTCCCTTTTGTTCGATATCTCTAGAATCTCTTAATGTGTATACTAGGGTGGATCGAAAAATTCTTGTTTTGAAATATGTTCTTGTAATAGTGCGGAATAGTTGCGTATGGTGATTATAAGAAAAGGACACTTAAAATTTTTAAAACGGTGCCGCCACGCCATTAAAATAATGACTTATTCGATTTTTTTATTCAACTTTATAATGTGGTATATTGTCATGTCCAAGTACAACGAATTGCAGATATGTATCAGTTTCACCTGCTAAGTCAGTAACCAAGGTCATCCTGCGCCACAGTGCGCATGCGCGTGATTATGGGCATTGTCACACGTGCAACTGACGTGTAACTGAACATCTCAGTTCACCGTTTTTATCCACGCGGTAGGTCGATAACTCCGTCATTGTGTTTAATTATTATTTTCGAACAGCTATTTTTTGCTGCTAGTTGGCTAATTTCTAGCCGCAATAGTATTACCATGAAGGGAAATCTACGTGAAATAAAGACAAGAAAACAAGTTAACTGTGTTATATTTGGTAATATTCAAGAATTTGGTGGGTCTGCTTTGCCGTTCTATGAATTTGTGATGAAGTGTTACCTCTTCGTGAAGCACGAATTGAAACCTAGTGCTGCAAGTAAAGAACCTACTGTAAGCGAAATCGGAGCAATTGTTGCCCAAAAACTTAAAGAGATTTGGCATAATGCATCTATCCCGATCGTATCACACACTAGAATTCTACAAATACTCATGACAAGTATAGAAATATGATAAAATCTTTTAAAGGTAAAAGCAGCCGTGAGAGTTATCAATTAAAACTAAAAGCGTTTCAAGCCGATGCAAAGAAACTGTTGATATTTCTGCATGCAAATGCAAAGAATTTAATTTTTGTCCGTGTCCGAGAGAAAAAAGAGTTCCAGTTGAAGAGCGTTCTTTTCTTTTAGACCAGAGATCAGAACGGAAAATGATT
>JABXWE010079611.1:0-11212 GCA_014611495.1 Limonius californicus
CCTCACCAAGTGACCTACTTATGGGAAGAAAGCTAAAAACAACCCTTCCGGTGGGAAAGCATTTCCTTATGCCCAAATATTCATTAAAAGGGGTAAAGCAAAAATTGAAGACAAGACAAACCGTCCAAAAACATTATCACGACAGGGTAGCAAAGATGCAGCCTGCGTTCAAGTCAGCCCAGCCAGTTCTGGTGCAACGAAACATACGAAATTGGAAACCAGCTGTCATCACCGAAAGAACTGGACCTAATGATTATGGTGTTAAACTTGATGGTACGGTCTACAGACGAAATAGGTCACAATTACGACCTTTGAGGTTGACCTCGCCAAAACCCTTAGTAAGCCCAACAGAAGAAAGAGTTGAAAATAACTGCCTAGAGGAAGGAATTTGCACCCAAGAAAATAATTCCCAAACAACAAAAGTTACCATACAAGATGAAGAAATTAAAGACTCTTCAAAGACTAATGTGACTAGTGACAATCGTTATACTACCCGTAGCGGCCGTATTGTAAACCGCCCTTCAAGGTTAGATTTATAAATTGTTTTATTTTGGAAGGGGCGTGTGATGTATCTTTAGGTCAGTGCTGTACACGCCTGAACGTAACCATCACGTAGTGGGGTATTTACCGATAGTAGTTAGTTAGTAAGTTACTGTACTCCGCTGTACTGTGTTCTGTTAAAAGATTCTTGTTTTGTGTTAATAAATGCCTAAGCGAAAAGTAAGCCTCGTTATTAAAGACACCGTTCGACATAGAACGCTAAAGTAAAACATTACAATACCTAAATATCAGCAACTATGACGTCACTTTAAAAGGGTAATCCGATATCTACATTTTTCTTAGTGGTCGATATGTTTGGTATTTTATTCTACTAAAATTCTATAGTCTTATTTATAAATACCCATTTTAAAGTAGTTCACTAAGGCGCAATCAAGTTTTTCTGATTTAAGTTTTCAAATCCTTTATACAGTAGGAGCAGGGTAAATCCACAAAAAGGTATCCAGAGTAAGCTATTGGGAGGCGAAGGAAAAGTAGAACCTCTACCTTACATTCACATGATAGTGATCGGGGGCGTCATCTTGCTGGACCCACATACGCCATCTTGTATTTAAGTCCATTTCTTCAAATCAGTATCGTAATATGTCAAGAAGAAAATTTAAATAGATTTCGTCTGTTAAATTTTCCTCAAAACACACACCACACATTTACAGAATACACAGCAATGGATAAATTCCTAATAACATTGGCAGTTATTTTTGTTAATGCTATAATTATTACTAAAATGTGCTTCCCCACCGAAGAGAGCGTTGTTCACGTAGTTATTGTGATTTGTTCCAATGCTCTTTGAAACTAAAGTTGAGCTAGTTCTTTTACTAACATGTGGTTCTTCAAAAATAGTTTTACGCAATTTCATTTAATTCGCTGGTTGGAAATCTGATGTTAACTCTTTTCAGTGGTTATAAATTTTCAAAGCTTACTATTAGAAGTTTTGGTAAAGGTGAACGATACGATATACCACCACACATTTTTTATGGTTAATTTATTATTTTTCCGCAAAAGGCACTTGGAATACTTAATAAGCTGTGCGTTAATTTTACTTTTTCACCTGCAGGTAATAATACACGCTTATTATTTAATTAACGTAGGGCGAGAAACGGTATAGATTTGCATTTAAAGTCAATTTGCGAAAATACATATCAGATCCATGCTCATATTTCAAAAATAAGCTTCTTTTTCACAATAAAACTAATGAAGCCTGCCTGTCAGTTGCAAATGATGTTTGTTTTTAAATTCAATAAACAATCAGACTATCAGACATATGACCTTGGGGTAAGTAAAATTTTGCACTAATACAGAGTGTGTCGACAGTTTCGTCTTACAACTAGGTAATTAACAGTCGGATTTAGACTAAGAATACGAGGGTAATTGACATTTATGTTGAAAACTGATACCTTCGCCATGATCGTATATGACTTACTATATGAATTTTTTTACTGATCTAAAAAAAAGCGAGACGCAGGCACAGCTGCAATACAACTCACTAATATACAGTGTGTCCCAGATTGAGTAGACTACCATGGGTATCTTTCTTATTGTTAAAGATAAATGTTTGTTCAAATGGGTGAAGTTGTGCAGTTTTGAAATAGTGTGATTCAGATTCCGCTGAGAAAATTTTAAAATTCCGTACAGAATCATAAAACTGAAAATTGCTACTTTCTTTACAGTCAAATATCTTCGTATCTAATCATAAAAAAAGGTTTATTAAAAGTTATTTGGTTTATAAAGGATGTCTAAATAAAATTCAAGATGGCGGTTTCCGAGATATTGGTAGCAACTTTCTAATATTAAATGGACGCCATCTTGTATTTTTATATGGTTAGGTAACATTTTTTCAACAATCTATCACGACGTATATCTGAATAAAAAACTGTTAAAAATATTAAGAGCTTCCATTTTAAATTAAGTAGGTACGTTAAGTTTACTTTGGAAACAAATTAAACAAAAACAAAAGTTTTAAATACTACTAAATATTTAAAATAAATGCTCAAAATGCCGGCCGTTATTGGTTAAACACAACCGATACCGTTCTGCGACACTACCAGTTACTTTTTGCAATACATTGCAATTTATTAATACCGTTAAATACTTGTACCACTGCTTTACGGAGTTCTACATTATTATAATTAAAATTACGTCCATACATTTTATTTTTCAAAGTGCCGGATAAATAAAAATCAAGAAGTGCTAAGTCTGCTGATCTTGCCGGTCACTGATTGAGTGTATTAGTCGCTATTCTTCGTCTTTCTCAATCATTGACCCTACGAGAGGGTATGGTGACATTATGAAAGAATAGATGAGACTGTTGTTGGCCAGGTAGTTCAACCTTCAGCAAGGCGTGTCGCTTCATGTAATATGTGTCCAGTTATCTTTTTTACCTGATCTATTCATCTGCTAAGTGATCTGTTGCGCAGCCGCCGCCCATCTACCTTCCCTTGTACTGTTAACCTTCCTAAGGAATCTGTTTTGCGCGAAACATGGTCAACATATCTCACGATAGATTGTTGTCAATAGGCAAGTTTCAACGTTGAGTTCCTGCAAAACAGAATTGCTGGTGCGATGGGTCATACAAGGTATCCGTAGGACTCTTCTATATACCCACATTTCAAAAGCATTTATTCACTGTAGGTCGGTCTTCTTTAACGTCCACGTTTCCGCTGCACATGCCTTGGCTGAACAGGAGGTAACTCCTATAACGGCCTTTGCCTTATAGAGTGTGATATGTATTTTTATGAGGTAATAAATACTTGGAAAATTGAAAATTGCTGCACATGCCGCTATAGGAAATATAAGAGAATGGACTAGTCGTTTGCTTATCTCTAATTTACATCCACCAGTGTTTGTAATTATCGAACCTAAGTAGTTTAAAATTTCCACCATTTCATAATCACTATTACCCTCTTATTAAAACGACTATTTAAATAATTAATAACATTTCTGACATTGTGCTCCATCTTGTTAGTACCGTATTTGGACATTTAACATTTTGTGCCAAAGGTAGATCATCTAACAAATCCTGTATCGATGTTTGAAGAATGCCCAAACTCCATTGCATAGTTAAGTTTCCATCAAATATTGTAAGACCAATTAGACGATTTCCCAATATACATTTTGAGCATTTATTTTAATTTTAATATGTAGTAGTATTTAAATGTTTCGTTTTTGTTTCATTTGTTTCCAAAGCAAACTTAACATGCATTTGTTGTCATGCTTATATGATTTAAAATTAAAACACTTTTTTCTTCAGATATGAGTGTTGATATATCGTTGAAAAGAGTAACAGAAATGCTACTTTACTGTGTAAAAATTCAATATGGCATCTATTTAATATCTGTTAGAAAGTTGCTACCAATATCTTAAAAATTGCCATCTTCAATGTTAGTTTGACATCATTTATAAGTGTGCCCAGTCAAACTAAGAAACTGCTACATGAAACATGTTTTCATATCTTTCATGATTACGTAGCAATCTGACCGTAAAAAATAGCAATTTTTTATGTTATTTTTTATGTTAATTTCTAAACTATTCGTTCGTTCGGTTTTAAAATGTTTCAACATAATCTAAATCAGCACTAAAAACTGTGCAACGTTGGTTATTAAACAAATCTCTACATTTAGTAATAAGAAAGATACCCATGGTAGCCTACTCAGTCTTGGACACACTGTATGTATAAAAGCAAAAAGCTTTAATACTTTATTATGCATGTAAAATCCCACTAACACCTATGTCAATGTTTTGCAGATACGTTTTGTCGACAAGATAAACTTAAAACGTTGTTAAATGTTTCTTGCCTTACTTTCTTGAAATTCATATTTGTATTCTAATATTAATAATAATAATCACAATTTCCACAGGATCTATTTACTTCTGTGCTTTATAGGTATTTCGACATTTTACATGCCGCAAAATAATTTAATATTATAAACATTTCAAGCTAGGGCAACAGCACACTGCATCTTGATTTCGGACTTGGGATTTGATCTTCTGTTCCAAAACTTCCAATAGCGGGGAATTTATGAGCTCAATTTACTTATTCATTAAAGGTGTATTTTCTAAAGTGTGTTTGTGAATTTGAAAGGGCTCGGGTATATTCAATTTACGTTTACCATCACAGAAGTGTAAAAATATTGTTAAATATATTTGATGTTAATGTATTATTGTGTTCTAATAACTGTTTAGTGTAGTTAGATTTTTCGGCGTGTTTGTGTTTGTATGAGCGTATGTATTCTTTGTATCTGGTATCAAAATTTCTAATTGTTTGACCTATGTATACATAATTACACTGTGAACAGCTTAAATTGGATTGGGGTAATATGTGTATTGTGTAGTGGGTTGCAGCACAAGTAGAACCCAAGCCATAATCGACTTTTGTCTACGGTTTCTGCCAACCGAAACCTTACCTCACCTCACATTCCAAAACTGCTTGTAAACTAGAGAATCAGGCAGACATCTTGTTCATTTTGGTGTTTGTACTACTAAAGCATGGAAGCAATGTTGCGTTCCTATTGCTTGTAGTATAACCAGAAGTGCTATCAACTTCTCAGTTTTAAATACGTTATTATATTGCTATGTATGTATGTATGTATGTTGCCAATTTTTAGAGAATTCTTCTAAAAATTCTGGAAACGTGCCATTTATACAAATATTTGTTCACATTATAAATGGTTTAGGCTACTAAAGAATTGAAGGTTTATATCAATGGAATTATTTAATAAATTGTTTTGTAAGGCAATTCTATTATTTACAGCCGCTAGCTATTAATTAATTTAAAGTTTAATTAATTAGGATAACCATTTTTAAGTAAATGATTATAGTCAGTAAACGTTCAAAAAATCATAACTAAAGTTGACTTCCGTGATTAGTAAACTTCTATAATAGAAAAACCTATATTGAAAAAAAAAATTAAATATAGTACGCTCTTTACACCACCCATTTGTAGATAATACATTGAGAGCTTTTGTTGTTGCATTATATTAGTTAAAATTGGACAAGTGGATTCGTACATTATATTGCTACAACGAAGTGGTTGCTAATAAATTAATATAATAAATTATTTTCAAAGACTACCCGTTATTGAAAAATTCCATTGTCTGTTACTAGGTATCCTTTGAATCTTTTACGTTTAGTGTTCCTTTATAATTGACAGTCCAACAAGTTTTTTTTCTCTCGTTTCAAATCATGTATTTATTTTATTTTCCATTTTCGCGTAGATCCTCTAAAAGCTCTAAAAGGTTCTATAATTGGAAATCTCTGCCAAATATTTAATGCTGGATTCGCGTGATAGAAGCAACTTCTTAGGAAATGAAATAGTTTCCTAATTTTTTATGGATTAGGTGAAGTTGAAATCTTTTAAATTGGTTTGGTTTGGTAGCCATATCTCGTTCTCTGGTATATTGGCATATAGTATGAAAAATTGTTTAATTTCGATGGCTTCATATAAAGGGGCGCAAGACAAGGTGATACACGCAAGGCATATTTGAAAATTAAGAACTAATCGGATGTAAAACAAAAATGAAAAAGTTAAAATTAATTTATTATCCTTGATTTTATATAAGTACACTCCGAAGTTACTCAGCGCTAAGTCGAGACTGTACGAGAGATGGTTAAATATTTCCTAATGAATTATTTAACGAGTTGCACCGTGCGAGCCCTTGCGTGCGACCGGGCGTAATCGTGTAAAATCACTCCAGAGACCAGCAATCTTCGCCTCTTGTTCTGAATCACCCTTCTCAATTTTTTAAAGTTTCACTATATACGTCTGCATTCATCGTACCACGTTCCAGGAAATCAACCAGCAATGCACCGATTGCGTCCCAAAAAACAGTAGCCTTAAGCTTTCGGTTTTCGAACGTTTGCTTGAATTTTTTGGCTTTGGGGGAACTTACATGCTTCTACTGCATTAATTGGCGCTTGGTTTCAACATTTGCGTATGAAATCTAAGCCTTGCAGCCAGTCACAATGTGATTGAGGTGCTCATCGCCATCAGTTTCGTAGTCATGCAGGTAAGTCAGTGCAGAGGTCATTCGCTAATTTTTGTGAATATCTATCTACATCTTTGGTACCCATCTCGCACAAAGTTTGAGGTACTGTAGCCCGTTGGTGACATTTTCATACAGTACCGCATGTGAATTTAGAGGAAAATTTGCGGCCACTTCCGAAATCGTGAAACGCCGATCTTAACGAATTCTTTCCACAAGATCGTCGTTGACAAGAGAAAGGGCCCCATTTCGTTTTTCATCGTGCACGTTTGTTCGGTCATCTTTGAAATTCCTACACCACTGTCTGACCTTTCATTAATTCATGATGGATCATACACCTCACATATTTGACAGTAAATTTCGGTAGTGTTTTTGGTTTTTTGAACGAAGAAAACGAATCACAGCTTGCACTTTATATTTCTTTAGCGCTTTATTGTACAATTGAATTCAATGTCAGAACCACGGTAAAGTGACGTGTGGCTAGCTCGTCAACCACTAAAGCACTCCGGAGTTATAAACTGATATTCAGCAACCTTACATGAAGAATTCCATGCAAAGCTTATGCTTATCAGAAATGTAATAGCCGATTTCTTTTACATGCCCCCTGCTTTTACAGCCGTATCAACCTTTTTAGACAAGCGGCTTCTATTTATAATTTTGAACTTTTCTGCAACATAATAGTGAGAGGCAAATGACACGTACTATATTTAATATTAATTAAAGGCGTGAAAAAAGAAACGGAATAATTACCCGAACTCTTAATTAAATTGAAACAAAAAACATTTGCCAAAGCAACAGCCCAACAAAACATAACAAATTACAAAGCGAATTTGAGGTAATCATTTTTATTCTAAAGAAGCAAGCGGTTATAATACTGCTTGCTGTTTTGTTCATTGCGTTATTTGCGATATTAATTCTAACTGAAACGCGAACGATGTATTTAGATTTTTTAATTGCCTGCTTTTTCTATTTTACACTCTACCATAAATGTGTGTAATTCTGTGTTTTTAGAAGTAGTTGATAAATGAATTGGTATTCAAGTTACCACACGTTTTCATTTAAGCAATTTATTCAATGGATTGTTCATTTACAACATAATCTAGCTTCTAAGAGGTATACATTCGTTTTCACAAAGAGATTCTATTTATTCTGCAAATAATCTTATTTAGATTATATTTCAATTTGTTTGTTGTAAACGCTGTTCAGATGCGTAATATGCTGAAACTTGACGAATATAAATAGTCATTACCAATATAATAGTTTATATGTTCCAAATTTAATTTAATTTTTTCTAATTATAATAGCTGAACTTTCAAAACATTAAAAATCATTAGCTAAATCCGCAGGCTACATACTTGTGTTTGAAAGTGTAAAATACAACATTAATAATGATTGTTGAGATAAACACGATATTTTATTATTATATAATGTTAAGCCGTGGTTTTTATCTACTATGAATATTACTTAAATGTAAGCTCAACAAATGAATATTTACAAAAATATACGCAGCTACCCTAGGCTCATAACAGGTAGCGATTAAAAAGGTTTAGACGAGAATCTTGATGCTAAACAAAGGGGAGTAGAGTGTTAAGGGCTGCCAGCAACGACAGTCTACCCAAGAAGGTGATGTTGGTAGTCAGTTTACATATTTTGGCGTAATACCTTAAGAACGTTTACGAACCTACGAACTAATTGCGATGAGATTATCTTCTATGCCGAGGCAAGGTGCGATATTAGTGTTACCAGTTATGTATATATTATATGAATATGTGCTGCAATAGTAAGCTCAGGTGTATCGACAGTAACGTCGCATGTGTGTGTTGATATAAATGTATATATATATATATATATATATATACAATGCGCTGGCGAGATTATGATATATATCTCACGAAGTGTTGTATGTATTTACCCACATGGTTATGTATTATCTACTTGTTATTATATGTGGTTTACAAGTACTGGTTTCTATTGTTGTTATTACACAAGATTGGTGTATCTATGTAAGTAGTTGTTGGAACCAGTAGCGTAGTGAATATACTACCAATCTCTCTCTGGGTATTCAATCATTAGATTGGTTTGATACAATGCTCCATGCTCTTCTGTCTCGAGCCAATTTTTTCATTTCATTGTAATATTTGGCTCCGACGTCTTCCACTATTTGTTTTATGTAACTTAACGGTCTTCCTCTAGAATTGTGCGCACCCACTCTGCCTTCATGTCTTAAGATGTGTTTCACTAGTTGATCTCTTTTTTTGTAATTGCTTTCCAGAGGGTGAGTGTTTCTTCTGCTCTTATTAGTACTTTTTTATTCGTTACATGATCAACCCATGCAATTTTCAGCATTCTCCTAGGGCACCATATTTCAAAGACTTGAAGTATTTTACTCTCTCGTTTTCCTATCGTCCAGGTTTCACTTCCATAATGCGATACTCCAGATATAGGTTTCTAAAACTTTCTTTTTGATTGTTAGAAGGTACTCGTAGATGTTAGTAAACTTTTCCTTCTGAAGAATGTTTGCATCGTCCATCTTGCGTAATTTTACTAGCTATATGAGTAGATAATGTCTGACATATTGAATCATTCTTTACGTAGAAATCATTGGGAAGGTGGCCAGTTGGCAGATGTGGTATTGGCAAGGCGTCTACGTCGAATGATACTTATTATGAATCTCCTTCGTATGTGGGGCTAAAGAGGAATGTTCCCCAGCACCTCTTGTGAATAACCGAGTGTCTAGCTGAACACAGTCCAGTTGCAGAGCTTCCTCTCGAGGATTGGAGTACCAGAAGATATGCATAATTATAGTAATTCATCGATGATTATAAGTGACTGCGGCCACATCAGCCAGACTGTAGATGAGCTTCGTTATCCTGTTAGAATCCTAATTCAGGTGTAGGAGGCTGGAGGACCCTCTGTGAGTACAACTGAACATTCATCGACAGATCAGTAAGTCTGTGTTTTATTATCTGTTGCATATCACCTGCCTGTCGCCGCTTGTGAGTTTTGACAGCATCCGCTGTTTGTTTAGCCAAGAACTCCATAAATGGAAGTGGTGCAACCTTAGATAACCATAATTTTAATTCCCTTTTCATACGCCCCCACATACCCTGACAGTAACGCTGCGGTTTTTTGCTTTCGTATTACGCTGTTGTCGTTTAGCGGAACGCTGACATTATGTAAGTAGTGGAAAGTGTATTTTAAAAGCGAAATTGACAGTGGATGTTATTTTAAAATACTTGTTCAGAATAGGCTACGGAAATTATTTTAAAACGTATTATTAATTTTTAAGGATGTTAGCTAACGTTGTTTGATGTTACCAATAAGATATTTTGAAATCCAAAAAAAGTTACCGATTTTTGCTTACATCTGACGATACGTTAGAAACCATCAAAGTCTACGGAGTTGGTTTTGACTGATTCTTGAAGCTGAACTGTGCCCTTTCGGCGCTAGCATTAGCATCTCTCTTATTAAACTAGATGTATGTACTACTTGTTTTTTTATACATTTACTATAGTGTATAACAACTTGGAGCAAATAAAAGTATACTTTATATTCATACATATATTGTATAGTAAATGAGTTGATACAGTATAAACCATAAAGTTTACGTTATAGTATACGGGCAAGATAAATAGATGAACCATGTCCCTCCTTGCATTTTAAATAGGATATACTAATTAGTGTAGAGGGAGCTAACCAGGGCAGGAGCTGAAACAATAAAATTTAAATGTCTCCGTGACAGACGTTTAAACTTTATTACTAAATTTCACTATTTGCATTCATTATCACTTCTATTAGTTGCCCATCACTCGCTTGTAACACTAAACATAAGAAAGTTATGTGTATTTTATCTACAGAAAGCACAGTTTATCACTTTAAACACTAACATTGTAATGTATAGGTACACATACGGGGTGTCAACTTAAAAGCGTACAATGTGTATTATTATTGTTATTATTAGAATAATTGGTTCCCTGATATGGAAGATAACGATGACCACCACATAAACGAAGTAACAAATAGAGTCGCTTATCTACAAGCACAAACTGCAGAGGAAATAATTCCAGTTACCGTCCCAGAACTCAAGAGCTATATAAAATGCCTCCCAAAGCGTAAGTCTCCAGGTCCTGACTTAATAACAAATGAAATTTTAAAACAGTTAACAAAAAAGGCAATGGCTTATTTAGCGACAATTTTTAATGCCTCTATGAGATTAGGATACTTTCCTGCTAACTGGAGAACAGCCGATATACTCCCTATTTTTAAAACAGGGAAAAATAAGCACGACCCTGACAGCTATAGACCAATAAGCTTACTATCAACACTAGCTAAACTTCTTGAGAAGATAATCCTCTCCCGGCTCCAAGAAGATATATTTGAAAAAGACGTGATTCCCCCCCATCAATTTGGATTCCGACAATCTCATTCAACAGCGCATCAACTGTTATGAATTACCGAGACAATAGAAAAGGGGTTTGAAGATAAGAAGTATACTACTATCATGTTCATGGACCTGGAAAGAGCTTTTGATAAGGTCTGGCAAGAAGGGCTCTTATATAAAATGATTGAATTAAATATACCGACCTACTTAATAAAGATACTAAGCTCTTTCCTAAGAAATAGAACATTCCGGATAAGAATTCAAGCAACCTTTTCCAGCACTAAGTCTATTAAAG
>JABXWE010079810.1:0-10081 GCA_014611495.1 Limonius californicus
CTTCCATAAGAAAGCATTGTAAATATTTTCGGGGACACCAATTTGTTACAACACTTGCGCATGTATATATCTGCCTCACATTGGCAACTACGCTGGGTGCCTGTTTTACCGTCATTAACGTTAATTTTATACAGTTTGGTGCCACTTTGTAGCTTTATGTAATGGTGCCAGAATATCATCGTGTATAATTAAAATATATACACAGGGTGCCATGTGGTCATTAGGTATAGCGGGTGCCACATGATACAAAACTTATGTATATATATATATATATATATATGTATGTATCATACCACAGAAACGGTTAAAGAAAGCTTTCTTAACAGGTTAAGGTTAACAGGTTCCCGCAATCAATTATGTATTATTTAAAAATAAGACACTCAGTGGCTCTTTGAATTTTGTCAATAGTTGCAAAATTAAGATTTTGATTAAAATTAACTTTCACCATAAAGAAAGAAGTCAGAGGAAGGTCACCATAATAAAATGTAGTCATTTTTTAGTTATTAGAATTATTAGAAAGTATTCTGAATCTAAATAAGTAGTTAACGCCAAATCGCGTAGTGGGCGATCAAAGAAAACTAGAAACCAGTCCAATAATTAAATTAGTTTAAATTTAAATTATGTGTTGTATATTGTTGAAGGTTTCGATTTACATTGCCTAACTGATGTAATTTTAAATAAATTTCTTTATTATCGCTGCTGCGTTTTTTAGTATATACTATTATTATACAGTGTGCTGAATTTCTACGCATCATAGGGAAAACACATGTGTTTGTGGATTTTTTCAATTTCTTGCTTCCCAAGATGAAAAACGCATCCGAAACAACATATTCATGAAAATGACATAAATTTTATATAGGTTACATCTACTTTTTGTTTTCATAATAGCATATTAAACGGTGCATTAGACAAATTTTGAAATAATTTGTAAATGTAGAGTAGTAATACCGTCTAAGCTGTGGCGGAAACAGGAAATTTAAGAATTTCACAAACATATTTATTTTCTTTATGGAGCGTATTCAAAATCAGCACATATATAATATAAAAATATATTTTATATACACAGTTAATGACTGGAAAATATTTAAATGAAGTGCATTCATAAATATTAATGTTCTACAGAAAATTGTAATACCACTGTAACAATAAATCTCACACAAGTTTAAAGGAAGGTACATCTTATTCGCTCTGTATATTTAATCAACATTCCGTTAAATGCATTTATTGGTTAGAAACCGCTTAAAACTTAAATAATTAATGATTGCATAGACACGCTTTATTGCAAGGCGAGTTTCCTGCCAATTTTCCAATGTCACGTTCAACTACGAATTTCCAGACTAAAATAGAAGGAAATAAAACTAAACTGTCAAGTACGTAACGGGTATCCGCAAGATTTCGTCAGTCTCAGCAGACCGTAGCATTTACCGTTTCCGTGTTTGCACTTCGAACAGAGTTTAAAGCTGCAAGGGGAATTATCGAATTCCAAGAAGAAAGCAAAAATTCCTCGCAGACAGCAAATCAAATCACTCACTATAATTGAGTGAATTCAAGGATGGGATAATTCCATTTAGCCACTTCAATTTTGCTCCTATTGCAGGAAAGTTGGGCATTTCGCCGTCTTCTACTTTTTAATTGAATAAGATTCAGTAGTTAAGATAAGAATATCGGAACAAAGAAAAATTGAAAATTGACGCAAGACATTTCTACGCCATATTGCTGCAGAGTAACGGAACTGCTAAAGCTCGCAAATACCTAAAATTGGAAGCTATTTTTAGCGTTGTGTTGATGAAACTTTTCGCATTTTGTAGGAAGAATTAAAATAAAGCCAGGAGAGTAGGCCTTAGTGTCGAGCTTTTACTAAAAAAGCTTTAAAAATAAGCTGCAAATTAACATTGACGTTGTCTTATTAATTTCATATAAATAAATTCTTAATTTATTTAATTGTAGGCTTTGTGCGTGTTAATTTTAATTAAAGCTTCAAAAGGCGGTAAACAAAACCATCGAGCAATATGCTTCGTGTAGCATGGAAATATTTTTAATGTTGAAATACAACCTTAAATCTGTCTTGTTTTTTAAAATAATAACTAAAAGGCGTACCTAGTATATACAGAGAATTTTTCTTTTAAGTATACATAGCCTATGTATACTTTTAAAAAGAACGCGTCAATTTCGCCTATTGTGTATGCAACCAACTATACCGACAACTAAAAATCAGAAGGCAACGTCACTATAGTTGTGAATTATTTGAGTATGAAGGTTATGTTGATGCAGTGTTTATATTAAATAAGTATTTCACCTTTTAGGTATATAGGACGCAGATGATGACTTATTTATTAAATAAAAATCGACAGGATGATGTTCCCGTAGGGCCCGTGCACATTATATTTCTTTTGTACAAAACACATACATAAGCGGCAGAATGGTGTAATGGTCAGCATACCTGCCTTCCAAGCAGTTCATCCGAGTTCAATTCCCGGCGACGGCAAACTTTTTTTAATTATTATTATTCAACGTAGCATAGAATATTTACTTTAATTTCTTCGGTTAAAACGTGATTACTTTCAGTTTTTATTTTACGGGAATTTATTACGCATCCCTCTGATTTAAATTTTCTAACAATTGTTTGACACTATTGTTTGTTGTTATTTTTTAGCATTGAATTAATTTGATTGCTGTAAAAGTAATCACGTTTTAACCGAAGAAATGAATTGAAATATTTTATTCTACGTTGAATAATAATAATTAAAAAAAGTTTGCCATCGCCGGGAATTGAACTCGGATGAACTGCTTGGAAGGCAGGTATGCTGACCATTACACCATTCTGCCGCTTATGTATGTGTTTTGTACAAAAGTAATATAATGTGCACGGGCCTTACGGGAACATCATCCTGTCGATTTTTATTTAATAAATAAGTAATCATCTGCGTCCTATATACCTAAAAGGTGAAATACTTATTTAATATAAACACTGCATCAACATAACCTTCATACTCAAATAATTCACAACTATAGTGACGTTTGTTTCTGATTTTTAGTTGTCGGTATAGTTGGTTGCATACGCAATAGGCGAAATTGACGCGTTCTTTTTAAAAGTATACATAGGCTATGTATACTAAAAAGAAAAATTCCCTGTATATAATATTATCAACTTTCTCACTTATTTTTAAATATATTTTTATTATTTTATTTACAAGAAATGCTAAATTATTCCATTGTGGTTCTGTTAAATAGCGCAAGCTATTTAGTGAGGTACCTTCAGTTAATTATAGAATGTTTGCATCATTTTCCATTTTATAATTATTTGTTTACTTATTTCTACAAATTCTTGATTAACATTGCTGCGCAAATACTGTTATAATCGGTTTGAAAAAGTGGAAGGGAATTGCTATGCGGCGTAATGGGTAATTAGTGGAGGATTACGTATATAATAGTATTAAAATGGTGTAATTGTAGAATATGTTCCCATTTTCCCTTTGAATTCGGTGGTGCAAAGAAGTCGTACTTAGGCTTTCTGAAATTTTTTAGTTAGTGAAGAAATGCCGGGAAAAGTTTTAAATGAACATTGCCAACGGTTTGTGTTAAATCTTATGGAATATTTCGAGCGAGAGGAACATAACATCCCTAGTAGCACCAAATATGCATGTTATATTTCTGGAGTATTAGTATGATATTATATGTCATTTTAATATTGTGAGATATAACAGATATCTCTGCGATATTTAAAAATGAGATATGAGCAATATTACAAAATAATATACGAATAATATTTCTAGGATATTTAAAAACGTTTATATTTTTCTGAGATTTGACGAACATCAGGGGAATATTAGAAAAATTTATATAACTAATATTTGTTGCCAAGTAATAACAGGTATTTCTGGGATATTTAAAAATGCGATATGAGCAATATTACAAAATAATGTACGGATAATATTTCTAGGATATGTAAAATGTTTATATTTTTCTGAGATTTGACGAACATCTGGAGAATATTAGAATACTTTATATAACTAATATTTGTTGCCAAGTAATAACAGGTATTTTTATGATATTTAAAAATGAGATATGAGCAATATTACAAAATAATGTAAGGATAACATTTCTGGGATTTTTAAAAACGTCCCAAGTAGCACACAATATATTACCAATGTATATGCAAGCTTTATTTTATGTTGTACGTTGGCTCAATATTTTATTGTTCAACTTATATGTAATACATAATGAATAACTATTGGCAATGTGAGGTATATTTTGTGATATTGGTAAAATGTTAAAACTGCCCGAAACAATGGTATCGAAAACTAAAAACCTATATTTAACCAATGTAGCAAATCCCGCATTAAAACTGTATTGGTTAACCAATATAAAACAGACCACAATAGACAACAAACCATTTGCAATACAACCTTACAAAGTAAAACCTATATTTAACCAATGTAGCAAATCCCGCATTAAAACAATATAAACTTACAATACTACTCTGTCAATAATAAACAATTAAACTAAATACTAGCAGTTGAAATATTACCTGCCAGTATAAAACCAATATTTCACCAAAAACAATTTTTTTAGAATTATATCATCAAGGCAATAATATAAAGGCAGTAGGAAACCAAGAAATTTAATTAATATCGTACCAACATTTGAATTTAACATTAAACCAATATTTCTGTGATATTTAAAAATGAGATATGAGCAATATTACAAAATAATATAAGGATAATATGTCTAGAATTAAACTTAAAAACGTTTATATTTTCTGAGATTTTCGGAACATCATGGGAATATTAGAAAAATAGATATAACTAATATTTGTTTCCAAGTTACATAAGTAAAAACTGTTAAATATTATTGTAATAATGGACCTAAAACTTCATCCCTATCTCGCCAAGTAAAGAAAAGTTAATTGCGCTACAGAAGAAGTCATTATCGAAGTTATTTCGTATTTGTCATTTGATTTCAAATGTGGTCATGTGCTTGTAGAAACGGGCAAAGTGCAATCGCAATCACCCTCTTAGCAAGAACAAGAGAAAGTTTACCTGTTTACCTAGAGTTGTACCTACAGGTAGCCAATTCTTAGAATTTTCGTCATCCAAATAACCCTCGTAACGAGTTTTCAATACCTTCTTTGCTATTCTGTATTTTCTCGGCTTCATTTCACTTGCAGGGTTTGCCGTTGAAACAACATATCGTAAAGTTTGGAGTTTTGTTAAGTGTAGTGTGTGTGTAGTGTGTAGTGTTACAATATGCAAGTAATGCAGCTTCGAAAAAGTTAAATTATTTTCAAGAATTTTAAATTTAATGTCGTTTTCGTAACATTTCTTCTTCTGGAGACTAAGGTTATTTCAGTTGTTTTATTGACTATATTCGTTGTACTTTCATTGCTTCATTTATGTATAATAATAATAAATGTTAAAATGTAAAATAAAATAAATAAATATTAAGATGTTGACGAGATAATTATTTGTTAATATTGTGGGTATATTTTCTACAAATATCTAAAGAATATTTGTATGGTGTATATAGGAGATATATGGGCCTAACATTTAAAGAAGATTGTTTGCTAATATCCTGGGAATATTTGAAATAAATATTAGACGAATATTTCTAAAAAATATATATAGGAGATATGCGACTGGCATTTAGAGATGATTATTTGCTAATATTGTGGGCATATTTTCTACAAATATCTAACAAATATGTCTACTATATATACAGCAGATATATGCGACTAACATTTAGAGAAGATTGTTTGACATTATCCTGGCAATATCAGAAATAAATATTTACCGAATATTTGTAAGATAAATACAAGAGATGTACGCGACTAATGTTTAGAGAAGATTAACTACAAATATACTATTGAGATATTTTTATATATATGGCCAATATTTAAAAGTGTGACATTATAATATCCACCGAACATTACCAGCAAATATCACTTGTATATTTGGTGCTACTAGGGATGGGTCCATTAATTAACATCTCCGCAGTGCAACAACGGGTTGCTGATGCACTCAAGATTAGCAGAAGTACCGTCTGGAGAATTGTTAAAAATGAAAACGATGGACTACCTTTAACTAGTACGATTAAGAGGTCTCGTTCTAAAAGCAAAGCTGAAGATCTCCCAGACTCAACCAAAGCGGAAGTGCGAGTTGTGGTATATCATACCATAGTCGAGTAATCGAGCCATAATCAACATCAAATTGGACGAAAGATGCAGTAAAACAATGGTTACGTAAAAACAATATTGGGTTTCCAGAATATTGTCTAAAAAATGAATTATTTTAATTGGCAATGCGCAATAGACGACCAAAACGATATTTTGTAGACGAATTGATTCAACCGCACGGGCACCAGGTTTTGAGGTTGACGCCGTATCATTGCCATTTTAATGCAATTGAAAACATTTCGGGTACCTGCAAAGAATATTATGACAAGCATATAGGTAGGGATGGATTCGGGGAGGAATATGTACTGAAGATATGGCAAGAATCTGTTAACCAAGCGTCGAGTGATACGTGGGCGAATACGGTACAACATAGACAAGATATTATTAAACAAGGCTGGGAAGGTGAAATTGTAAGGGACGAAATAGATCCTATAATTATTAATGTTAATCAGGATTCAGACAGTGAAAGTGAAAATTTTATTTTAGAAAGATTAAATTTGTAATTAAATTGTTTTAATACTGCATTACTTAGGTTGTTGTAGTGGTTGTTTGTAAACCTATATTTCATTTAATGTTTGCAAATAAACAAGTATGTAATATTGCAAAACATCAAAATTCTTTAAACTCCTTTTTCTCTTTCCAGCGACTGCATTTGCTGTAGTTACGATAAAAAGTGCAAACTATTTTTAAACCGCTGACGTTTAAGTCCTGAAGATCTTTTAGCTCCGTCTGTTGTACGCTGTGCGACAAGAGTAGCGGGACCCGACTGCGGATTTATTTTTATAATTTCTTCAGACGCACAACGTGGAGAAAATTGGCCCCGAAGGGCACTTGAATGAGTGCGATGGGTATAGAGTTTGTAGTTGTTTTCTTAAGTAAAGCGCTAGGCGGGTAAGCTTCAACACTCGTGGCGGCTACTATACCGTGTGCACTTCAGTTGCATAAACAATCTGTTTCATGTGGCTCCAAGAAAGATTAAATTCTAATGGAGTCAATTTCGGCGAACGCGGTGGCCATACTACGGGTCCTCCTACTCCATTCCATCTTCCCGGAAAATGTGCGTTAAGTTAAGCTCTAACACGAAGACATTGATGTGCTGGTACCCCATCGTGTTGATTCCATATAGCACGTCTAATATTTAATTGCATATCTTCCAGTAATAAGGGTAGAGCGTTTTCTAAAAAATATTCGTAATTCGCACCATGCAAACGGTGTGGCAGTTCAAATGGCCCAATCAGACGATCATTAAGAATACCTGCTAGCATATTAACACTAAATCTATGTTAAAAATGCGAGCGTCTTCTTAAATGAGGATTTTCTGCAGCCCATTCATTAATATTATGATAATTATTGATACCATCTCGTGTGAAAGAAGCTCCATCGGTCCATAAAATATGCGGTAGGTTTTGATTATTTTGTACCCAATTACAAAATGTTACACGAGCTTCAAAAACATTACCTGGAGCTTGAACTCTTTGATCATGATATGGATGTAAGTGAACACTTCTTATTATTCTCCAAACCTGGTTTCTACATATTCCAGTACGTAATGCAATTTTTGGCACACTTAAAGACGGATTTTTTTGTAATAAATCAAAAACTTGTTCATCATCGTTTATGGGTCTACGGACAACTCCTTGGCCGACTGCATTTCTTGCATTGAAAATGCCATGTTCCTTCAGCTGTCAATTTGAATTAAAAAAAACCGCACGTGTAGGCAGTCTTCTATTGGGATATCTTCTACGACATCTTGTTGTGGTGCTAAAGCATTTCCATCACACAGACCGTAACTTAATGAATATCTGCATATTCTTCATTTGAAAATAACATTGCTGTTGTGATTCACTTGTAAATTACGATGGGAATAAGGATACACCGAAGAAGCCAATAAATAACTTTAGTATCACAGTAATAAACTGACAAGTTACAAACAATAATTTGTTAAAAACGATGTTTAACTGTTACCGAACAAAAGACACGATCATGGCAACTAGAGCAGTATTATAGAAATCCGTTGAACTAAAATTTTAGCCACAGAAATTATGAAATAAACTCGTTAACGGTTACGTTTAGGACATATGTTTATATGAACTTTTCGGCTCTAAATAAGTTTTGGAATTCATCCTTGAAATATTGCCAGTACGTTTTGGGACACTCTGTATACTTCTTATATTTCTGTTATTAATTATATGTATTAATGTATTTGGGTTAGAACGTCTGTCGACGTTGTCTGATTTAGTTTTCTGATGCCTTCCTTTCAAATTTTTAGGTCTTCCTCGTGTTCGTCGTTGGCTTAGTATCCATCTCATAGCTTTTTTTGGAAGTTTCCCGTGTAGCATCAGCTGGACATGGCAGTACCAAATCAATTGTCTACACTCGATCTCTTTCACTATTGTATGTTTCCTACCCATCTGTTCCCTTACTACGACCTCTTAGAGCATCCATTTTGGCTGATTCTGTTCTTTGTTGGATTTTTTGGCTAATTCTCCATGCTTCTAATCCATATAATAAGCTACTTTTTATCACGGTATTGTACATGCTCATTGTTATTCTTTCTATTCTATTTTTGTCCCATAATATACCATTTAAGCATGATTTTGTTTTACCTGCCTGAAAAATTCGTGATCTGATTTCTCGATCATCCGTCCCATTTCTATCAAGAATGAGTCCTAGATATTTATACTCATTACATAATATAATTACCTCGTTATTTTCTAGCTTTAAATTTTCTAAATTTACTGTCACAAATAAATATCTTGTGTTTTACAGGTTCATAGTAAGACCCCATTTTTCATATATTTCGATTAACTTGCGTGATATATATTATAGATCTTCCTTATCTGCCGCTGCATTTATCATTATGTAGTTTTCCCATACCAGCAAATTTTCTTTTCCGTATACGAGGATGTTTCATCAATTATAATCCGTATACAAAAGGCATTTACCGACAGATGAATACAGTTTTTCCTACAAACGTCAGTTATTGACATTAATATATGTTAAGTTGCAGATGACTGTCTTTTTGTTTATGAAAGTTATACATTTAATATTACTGTCATGCTGGTGATTTTGTTCTATTAGAAAAACTGGAGACGAAGACTGTGATATAATATCCTTTTAAGAAGGGTTTATCACTGCTGGAAATTTATAACATGTTCGGAGCGTTGAGTGATTCTACCCCGTCATATCAAATAATTAAGAATTGGTGTCGGGAATTCAAATTAGGAAGGAAGTCGTGTGAACATGCACCAGATGCTGGACCACCAAAAACTGTTGTCTCTACAGAAAATATTTATTTGATCTATGATATGGTACTGAGTGATTGGAGAATTATGCTCAAATATATTAATTGGAAAAAGACTAAGGAAGAACATAGCTAGCCTATATAAAAACACTTGGAACCAGATTAGAACAAACAACTTGGAGTCAGAAAAATTTGTGACGAAGGAGGGGGTGAGACAGGGCGGAGTCCTGAGTCCAATATTATTCAATATCGTACTAGATGACGTAATAAAAGAAGTTAAGGAACATACCAAGAAGCTACTAGTGGGATATAGATACATGGAACCAGTCTATATCACAAAATGTGCGTTCGCAGATGACTTGATAATATGTGCAAAAAACGCGGAAGATTTACAAGGCAACCTGCAGCTATGGAACACGGCATTACAAAAACGCAACCTTAAGATAAACGTAGCTAAAACGAAAGTAATGATATTAGGAAGGAACAGTACACAAACAAATATACAACTTAACAATAAAGTGATAGAACAAACAGACAGTTCTAAATATTTGGGTGTTACAATACAGAAGGACGGGAAAAACGAAGCAGAAATAAATAACAGAGTAGAAAGAAGAAATAAGCAACAAGACAAAACTAACAGTATATAATGCGATTTATAAACCAAT
>JABXWE010079867.1:0-11922 GCA_014611495.1 Limonius californicus
TAATGTAATTTATTTGTATAATAGTCGCACAACAATAATGTCCATAAAAACTAACATTCAGTGTTAATATAAAACTATTTATATATTTTTTTTCATAATAAGCTTTGCATGAGAAAAGATATTGGGACACATATTTACATAACTGACAATAAATGGATGTAATTACTTTCCAATAATTCAACCAATTTTTCATAGTTTTATGTCGAAGAAGCAAATGGATTTTAATTCATATTCCTTTCACGCTACACATTTCCAGTAACGGCCGACTACAAGGCCATGGAAAAAAATAATGAATTGAAAATTGATTTAAAATAACAATAAAAATAATTATCATGCACAGTAAAGTAAGCCCCCCTCCCATTTCAAATTTTGCATAGAAATAATTTAATAACAACCACTTAAGTAGTCACAACAATTAACAAACCAAAAACCACCTCGCTAAATACAATCTTGACTATTTAACAACAAGATTTTATTATACAGAGTCTCAATTAAAAAACGTACAAATGTGTTAGATCTCTGGAAGTAAAATAGGCATTGAACTTTTCTAGAAAACGTTTCGGTAACACGGAAGGGTGGAGTCCCGATTCAACACCTTAGGCTCTATGCACCCTTAAAAAATTTTCAAATGGTAACACCTACTTTCTGATATCTCGGTGAAAAGCTCTTCAAAAATGCTATTCAGTAGTAACAACCCTTTTTTCAGGTTTCGGAAAAAAATTTAAAAAATTCAAAATATCTGAACCAATTATTGATATTCAAATTTAAAAATATTACATTAAATGCTCAGAATGAGTTCCATTATTCTGTAGGCAATAGTAAAATCTATAAATTCTCTCCGAACATTTTCCAATGTTTGTTGCGGAATAGCTCGGCACTTTCGAACTATTCATTGTTGCATTTGTGCAATGGAGTGAGGCTAAGTTTTGTATACAACAGCTTTTAAGTCACTTCCAGAGATATAACACATTACACGTTCTTAAATTGACACCTTGTACATAAAGAGAAAGAATTGATGCAATAAAATTGTCGTTTAAAGAATTTTGCTCAAAGTCAACTATAGGAATTAAAACAATCCGAAAAATCTGAAATTCAAGCTATCTTAACAATTAAAACAACGAAAAAGATTTTAAATTTAATTACTTCGCAATTATTTATATTAAAATATTTGATAATACCAACGGAAGCGATGACAAAAGGTAAAATTATGCCCCTTTTGCATTACTTAGAAATATTTGACAATGACAACGTTCAAGAAAACGCAAGTTAAACTAAAAACTTCTGAAAAGTAGAGATTTTCATTTTATAAATAGACGGAAACAAAAATTAAATTCCTTAACTACTCCTGAACGATATGTAACAACTTTATTCGAGCACCAAAAAGAAAGTGAAAAATCAACTAACGCGAATGCGTCGGGTTATCCTATTTGTGCAAATAATGGACTGAACGTGAAAGCGCTTCTGTGGCTCGAATCACTTCTTGACATATTCGTAACATGCTGGCCTGAGTCTACGAAAATCTTCAAGGGGTTTTCTTTTCCATTTTTCGATTAGGGCCTGTGTTAGCTGCTGCATGGTCTGAGGTACCCTACCGCTTATAGTGTGGCTCTATTTTTTCTAATAATAGATACTGCAAGGCCACGTAATGTTGGCGTCACCATGCACTCCCTGCAATAACGAGAAACTCAAGTCATACATTGTCTTGCATTAAGTCCACACACAAATTCTATAGTTCTATGTGTTCCCTGGCGTTCAAATGCACAGCTTGTTCCACCAAGGTTGTATCATTGTAACCTTAAGCGTTCAATCGTCCTCAGATCACAACCAGGTCAGTTCTCGAATCAAGACTAATTTCGTCCTAAATAATTCCAGACCCACCAGCAAACTTATCGGCTTCTTGCATAACAGCGGCAGAGCAACGTCCACCTAGTCATCTGTGTACACGTACTCGACCACTCGATCATAGCAACAAGTGGGACGAAACCTAGACTCGTCTGTGAAGAGTGGTACTCGTTTCCACTGTCAAAATTACCAAGGTACATGTTCACGAGCAGAATTCACACGGACTACTTTGTGGTGTCTTGTTTGTCTTCTGAATCTCGAGCTTACTTCTCCCAATCTGCTCCTAACAGTCTGATCGTACATGTCATCTACCCCCATGTCAATGTTTCGAATTGCTTCGCCATTTTTCATAAGAGCAACAGGACGAGCGACCACTTCTACCTCTCAAAGATGCTGTATTTTCCTTATTTTCAATTAGGTTAACTAAAACTACTATATTTGCATGCAGTTATCATTATTTCTAGGCCTCCATTGGCCGACATTGTAGTCTGTTTTTCGTAGTTTCTTTATATTGTTAAGTTTAATGGGACGATCGTCTGGTTTTCGTGCGTTTGAATTTGAACCTTTGGTAGATTCCTTTCGTTACTTTAATTAGTCAATGGAGCATCTTAAGCCACCTTTCGGTTATCCCGGAGTTATCGCGGTTTGAGGTGCTTTCATTAGCGGGTGCTGGCGAGCAGTTTTCGAGGCGGACAGGACGCACTTTTCGACGTAATTTCAGCAATTGTCTACAGTGTTGCGTCCAGTCTGTTTTTGGGAACGTGCTCCAGCTAGTTTGTTTTCCTCTTGGATAAAGGAATCTTGGATGGTTAGCTGAGGTCTGCAGACGTTTCGAGCTCATTGGAAATAGGGTGGGGTTAAAATTGTTCTATTAGTTTGGTTTTTTTACCAATTTCTCGCAATAAAGCTTGTCAATAAAGTCGGATTAAATATAAACAAGAACCAAATACCATGAAATTTCTTCTATCGTTTGATACGGATAAACATAGCACCCTTTAATATTCCCATAAAGATTTACCATTCTAGCAAAAACGCTTTGCCCCAGTTTATCGTTTCTGATGTTTAAAAAAACAATTCGTCTATATGTCTCGTTATTCCGGAAAAATCCATACTGCGAACTCTGAGGAACACATCTTCGTCGCGTTGTTTTGGTTGCCAGTAACATCAGCCTAGATGCTATCTATTTCTCATATCCTGCCACCTAGGGGCACCGATCAAGCTTCTTGGCGAGCTCTGCCCTGTCGCCTAATTAATGTAGAAACTATCCATATTTTTAGTTATTAATGAAGTTAGTAAACAGTTCGATTTTCGATTTTAAAGCAAATGTCAAGTCAGTGGTAACTCGAGCAGTAGGTTCGGATGTCTCAAGACCTTTTTTGAGTAATTTCTAGCTGGTCCTTGTTCGAATGTTTAACGTGCTGTAACGGTATTTTTGCGCCTGGTTGGCTTGCAACCCATGTTTCTTTATTCACTTATGATTGGTGGCGTTTGCGCAGTCCTTTTAGACTTTTGTAAGCTGCGCGAGTGTATTTTTAGAAAATTTCATTTCCGCCACTCATCTTTTTGTGATGGTTACAATTGATTGAACGTCGAAGTAGATTCCTCCGCTAAAGTATTTTATACTTGAGAGTTCATCTCGATTTATTGAAGGAATCTTTATGGACATCGTAATCCGTTGTAGTTTGTGGATTCTCGATGTGGGTCTGTGACCGATTTTTGATCTTCGTTTAATCTTGTATTCACGTCAATCGGAATTTTTTCGATTGGTAAGTGTCGTCCATCTTTATTTGAACATGCTAGCCTAACACATTCTTTATTTATTTATTTAGACAACAAATTGGGGGGCAGTAAGATTTTGCCCAAGGGTTATTTACTTTCTGTATTGCTGAATCTGGGTGAGAGAAGCATTTTCTGGTCCATATCGTCATCTGGCGAGCGGTAACACGTGTCCAGACGGCCACGCCAGATTCCCAAGAACGTCGTGCTATCTAGCAATCAGGAAAGTGATTTCTGTTCGATTTACTTTATTTAATTTCGGAGTCGATTTAATCGCTCATTGTTTAATTTACATTACTTTCGAGTTATAATTTAATTTTTCAAATTGTGTAATGTGTTTGCGAACCACTTGTTTATCTTAATACTTCCATACATTAGCGTGTTACGTATTTCGTACATATTAACGTAAATATCACTTAATATATACAGGGTACGTCATCTTGAGCCGTAATATTGCGTTTGTTCGGATTTGTATCTAGGGTATTTTGTGTTTACAGAGCGCTTATATCGATGAAAGTACTTTCAGCGGTTAGGGTGTGTATTTGTTTCATAAACGTTGTTATTTATTGTGCAAAACGCAGTATTTTTACATTGCTCGATTATTTCAAGTATTATTTAACACTATATTAAGTGACTTGAACGTGTGGTGTGTACTTATACAGGGTTCAAGAGCATATTGGCACTATTATTGTAAATGTTAATTGGGGATTACTTTAATTGGGTTTTATTTGCCTCATTAAATTACCGTTGTTGCAATTGGTCTTATTATTTATTGTTACCCTATCTTGTTAAATTTGTAGCGACTAAGTAATTAGGTAAGTGGAGAACTCGAGGTCCAGCTTACTCAATCTACATCTGGATTAATGTTAGCGTATTTTTTCAAGCTGGTGGCGCCCTTTCTAGGTGATTGACGAGGAGTTAATTACTTTATTTATTCGACTTATTTTGAGAACCGCCCATATTCGATTGAGGTTCCGGGAGGCTGACATTAACCAACGCATTACTTATCTAATTTACAGGAATTTCTTTAGGAAATTATTATCAGGCGTCATAGTGCAACTATACACATCTTTGTATATACACATATATATATACATATTGCATACTACTGTTTTAATAATTTATGACTTGTTATTTTGACGTATTTTCCTTTTTGTATGTATTTTGTGAGAAATACTGAGGTAAAGAGAAAGCACAACAAAGTTGGTTCGACTCTCCGTAAGGTGTCTGTCCTCGGCCCTTTCACGAAGATCTTCGTTCAGCCGCGAGTTGAAACGGTGGCACCCACTTATTTTACTAACCCCGTACGTTGTAACAAGCAAGACTTTCTTCCTATAATCGTTTTCCTCAAAGTGCCAACTACATCGGTTTGTTAAGGGCTAACGAAGATGATCGTTTCACCCGTAAAAGTAACTTAGCAGTAATTAAAGAATTCCGTTTTGTTTTTGTTAACATATATATTGGTCTTTAAAATATTCTTAAACTTCTTTGACGTGAATCACATTTAAGAAATTATATAGTTTTTAAAACCATTCCTCTAATTTGTTTCTTCTTTCTTTCTTCTTCTGTGCTTGGGACAATAGTCTGTTAATTATCTACACTGGAGTAGGTTCTGTGAGCCCTCTTTTCCGGGCGGGAGGCTAACCTAACTCGTCGAACAGAGAAGAGAAGTTCCACTACATGGTTTACGATTGTCAAAGATGTTCGTATTACAACCGGGACCGACGGGTTTACGTGCCCTCAGAAGCATGAGCGGTTGCATATGTCACTATATTGGTCCACCTATCCAAGTACTGACCAGCGCGGATTGTGCTTCACTACGAATATTGTTTGACCAGCGTCCGCAGTGCTCCGCTATACAACACTAATTTATTTGAACACTGCATGTCATAAAGAGTACGATTATAACAAATTTTAATTACATAATGATAGTTGTACCTTACTACCTTGTGAAGCTTTTTGAAATGCCGTGCTACTTGAAATTAAAAATAGCTTGAAGCAGAGCAAACTTCAGAAAGTAGTAAATGTAGCGCAAAACCGAGAAGCTGCTTTTTATCTAAAAACTGAAGTTTATACCATTTGTAGAAAAACTGTAATCAAAATTTTATCTAAAATTAGGAAAAACTAAATGGCCTATTTTGTACATCATGTATTATAGTATCTTCTAATTTTTAATTTAGCCATTACGTTTAGTATGCTACACTTTTCTGCCCTAGCAAGTTATTGGTCGTTTAAAAGTATGCTAATACGAGGGCGGAAACTGTAAAATTGTCAATATTGGCTTTTTAAGTTGTACGTATCGTTGGCTTACTGGACAGCAAAAACTTAAATTGGCCCGGATGATAAAAACTATATAAACAACAGATTTCAAATAGTTTTAGACGTCAAATAATTTTGCAAGAAAAGTAGCGAAAAAGTTTCTAAAATAGCTGTTTTAATAGTTACTGGAATGCAGATAGCTACTAATTATTAAATAAACCTAGCTTGTAGCGGAGCTACGAAACTAACTATACTAAGTAAAGTGTAGTGTAGCTACGTTTTAATAATAACGTTCACAATATTGTATAGTAAATAACAAGAATATGTGAAAGTAAGTCCAAAATGCTTGTATTGGAATTATCAGACACCATAATTTGCTGCAGTGCCCGTTTTCTTCTCTCTTTTAGACCCCGCACAAATCTTAGGAATCATTTTGCGTTCTATGATGAAAACAATTGTGGCACTTGCACAGCCTACTAACAGAATGCCCAACGTTGGTGTTAATTCTCTAATGTTCAAGGCATCAACATTAGTTTTGAAATGTTGAGCTTTCTCTAGGGTCATTTGCCCAGACGTTTTCATAACATGATACATCCTTTCAACAATCCCTGCAGATTTTAGTCTCAACAACAAGGTGTTGGTTCGATCAAACAGAGGAAAGCCTTTAACAAACGCCATGCTTATCAAAATATTGCAGACGCCCTCCTGCAATATATGAAAGAGACTTCTACCATTTGAATCCAAGAAGTGTCGAGGAACGGTAAAGTCCAAATAGCGTTTGCTCTTGATTGTGGCGAAGTCGCGCTGAAAGGCTGTTCGGTTTGCGCAAGATCCAGGCCCTTTAGTGCATGGTACAAAATTTTTGTAGAAATAAGCATCTGTCTTATACTCGGGATTTGAGAAACGAGTCGCCAACTGCTTGTAAAAACCAAATTTCATTTTGGATTCTATCAACTCTTGCACGGTCGATATGGGCTTGGAATATGTATCAAAATTTAAACTTTGCGTGATTTTGCTTTGGTAAGCACTGCATACGACATAGCTGAAGACGGCCCATGTGAGAAAAATTATTCTCGTTGGTACGGTTCTGGGCAAACGTGGAGCACTCTGCCCGTTCAAGCATCGGTAGCAAATCATAAAACAATTCGAAATGTCCTTGTAGGACTTCAATTCTGAAGACGGTAGTGCTGTGAGGTACAAAGATAACCATGAAACGCAGAAACTTATTATAATTAGCATCGAGACGAAGAGTCCCAAGCCCGGCCAATGAGATTGTAATTCAGAATTTGGTACAATCCAAAATAGCGAATCTTCCATGTATGGATAAGATATGTCGAAATTCCAAATATCTATCGAATTGGGAGGGTAAAATCCGATACCGATATCAAAATCGTAGTTTTGCAAGCCGCTTAAGCCTTCGATGTAAGTACCATTTCTATCTGTAGGTCCCCAACTTAGATGTGATGTTTCGACGTAGCTAATCTTGAAGCCCATAACGCGTTGTATCTAGTTATCAAAACAGAATAGACTGTATTAATTTTCCATCATAGGCAACAGACTCATACTATTATTGCAATTAAAAGATACAGTTATGTAAAATCTACGACAATAATACAGACCTTGAAACGATCATATTGTATATTGTTGTAGTGCTATTGTAGTATTTGTGCTGATGACCCGTAAATAAATTGCTTTTAGTGAATTACTGTTTATAGCTCTTGATTTTCTTTTCTCATCATGTGCAAGGTGAGCTATGCAAACGGGTTATTTATAAAATCATATTGTTTTTTAACGGATAATAATAGAAGACTGCTATTACCTGTTAATTGTTGTCAGTTTCATATCATTTTGTCAATATGCAACAGTGGCCAGGTGAACGTCGTGTATTTGCTCTAAAAAAGTTTTTGAGAAATAAGCAGTTTTGTAATTACGAGACGCAATAGTTTCAATATAAACCGAAATAATGCGGGACCATCAACTCACCCTATTAAAAAATAGATAAAGAACTTTGAGGAAGAAGGATCAGCGCTTCAAACGGAGACCCTTAGGAGCGAAAATCCTGTTTGAACACCGGAAAACATCCAGGCAGTCAGGAATGCTATGGAACGTTCCGCACTCCGTCATGCAGTTGCATCAATGATTTCAAAGACGATCTTGAGAATAATTTTACATAAGAATTTACAGTATCACCCACACGGAAGCCAAATTGTACAAGAGTTAAAAGAGGGAGATTTGATAAGTCGTTTGTAATTTTTGTCGTGGATTGTTAGATCGCGCACAGACAACAACAAACATTTTATTGATAATCTGTGGATGGGCGATGAAGCTCATATATATCTGTCTGGCTTTGTAAATAAGCAAAATTTTCGATGTTGGGTAAACGAAAACCCCAAACTTCATCATCAGAAACCACTGAATAGTTTACTTTAAGAGTGACAGTATGGTGTCCAATTTCGTCTTCTGAATTTATAGCGCCGTATTTTTTCGAAAATGGTTATGATAACGCATTAAAAGTTAATTAACAGTGTATGGAAGTTTTTGCTATACTTATAGTATAGTTAGTGAGGTTCTGCAGAGAGCTGTCTTAGCACTATAACGGTGGTGCTTAGGACAGTGACTGAAGGTCAACCCGACCAAGGTTGAATTGGTCCCATTGGATAATTAGCGAATATTAGAGGATATTGGAGAACCAATACTCTTTGACAACTGACTATCGATTTTCCGATCGGTGAAATACCTGGGAGTGATCCTGGATACCAAGTTGACATAGAAAGGACATGTCGAACGATTAATACAGAGCTCAACTGCTTGCTTCTAGATGTGCAAGAGAACGTTTGGCAAAACGTGTGGACTAAATCTAAATCACCATGTGTACATTGCAACGATAAGACCCATAATCACATACGCTTCTCTGGTACGATGGACAATCACTGACAAAACCACCATCCGGAATATCCTAAATCATATACAGAGGATGGCGTGTTTGGATGTAACAGATATGCGCACAGCACCCACGGCAGCTCTGCAGGTGCTTCTGGAACTACCGGCTCTTCATATCATAGTGGCAGCGGAGGCTTGGGAGGCTGTTTGCATGATTAGCTAAAGGGGTTTCTGAGATTTGAGAAGATCACGTCGAATGTGGAAAGACCTGAAGCATTACTAGTAGCCAGGAGCGATCGCATTGATTCCGTGTTCTCCTTCCATAAAGACCACGGCACAATCATCCCAGAATGAGACGCGTGGAACAACTCCAGGATCTCATATAGCCAAAAAGCCTAGTCTGGGATATAGTGGCTTGAAGACTGGGGAAGGGACTGTACACCACAGTCTTGCAGGCATTGGGTTCGCAGTTCTGACCTGTGCCCAACAATATCTAAAGAAAGAATACTCCAACAAGCACAGGTATATTGTAAACACTAACAGGCGGGTGACGGTCAAAGCTTTAAGCTCACACAAAACCTCCTCTGCGTTGTTCCTAAAATGCTGCCAGATACTGATTAAGCTCGATTCTTGCATTTGGGCCAAACTACTTTGGGCACCAGGACATAGCAACATTAATTAATATGACGTGGTGGATGCATTAGTGATTTCAGGTTCAGCAATACCACTAGTAGGGCTCGAACGAGCCTTTGGCCATTCAGTTCACAATCCCCTAGAATTTACAAGTAGGACCACGTCAAGCAAAACTGCTTATAGAAGGGCCGTCACATGAAACGTCCAGAATACCTCTATAACTAAGCAGAAGGAATAGTGGCCGGTCTACTGACAGAATCCGGTCACTTACAGAAATACTTTCGCACTTTAGGAACTAGTAATGATTCCCGTTATAGAAAATGCGGGGATGATAAAGTAACACTAACATATTGCTATGAGCCCTTTTCTGCCCTAGCTTCCAGCTAATAACTTGTGTACTCAGCTCAGCTTTTACGATAGAACACCTTTCAAATAAACCCGTATCTCAGGTTTAGGTCGCTCTTACCTTTTTCTTTCAACCAAATTTGTTAAGAACACCTTGAAATCACTCTTCGATGCACAGGTTTAGAACTTGCTTTATTTTTCAAAATTGTACAAACTGACACCGAAATCTTAATTACTCGAATAGAATAACTTCTATATCAATTTATTTTAATTTATTGCTGCGAACAACGAAAGGTCTGAGGGACCATCCACCCGTCTTCCTGCCGGGATTTTTTTAGACTGCCCAGAATTGTTTGTTTATTATTTTTCTTCGTTACCTTAACTCCCTGTTACCATCACACCGCTCATGTCAGTAGTTCAAAGCCTACATACATTCTACATCGGCACGTGATCTCGATTCATCCTACTGTTTTAAATTATACAAATTATAAATAAGCATATTACCAAATTCATATCGATGCAAGACAACAGCACCTGTATACCACAGCAATATAAACATTCTGGTGCAGCTCTAATGGAGCCGTAAGATGCGAAGGGAATTGGAAAGGTGCTAGCCTTTGCGTTGGACACCGGACTTTCCCTTAATCTCCAATATCTATGCATGCACAATGGACCAAAGGGGCCTGAGTACTACGGATGATCTGCGCCGTTAGAGGAACAAGAAAAACAGTAAATCTAGCCCGCTATGTTTCAACGAGTGAGACCTTTCTTAGACAGCAAGAAGATGGAGCTACATAGCACACAAGGTACCTTTTCTTGGGGGGATATTTCAAAATTAAAATTTACGCTTATTGCAACAAAATATTGCATAATTAAAACTAAGAATTCATTAAGACAGCAATAGAATTCCATTAGAAATGCTACACATCGTAATGCTTAATTTGCGCTCAAGATTGGAAGAATGCTTACACAAAGTCGAGGTCATATTGTAAATGTTACGTTAATAAATATAATTTTTAATGCGGAGTAACATAAAAATTGCTTCTAATTCGTTAAACTAAATATTTCTGTTACGTTTCGTGCTTTTATAATCTCCTGTTTCCATGGCTCATTTTGTATATTGCATTGTACATCTATTTACCAATACAGGGAATTTTTTTTTTAGTATACATTGCCTATGTACACTTTTAAAAAGAACGCGTCAATTACGCCAGTTGTGTAGGCAACCAACTATACCCACAACAAAAAACAGAAGCTAACGTCACTGTAGTTGTGAATTATTTGAGTATGAAGATTATGTTGATGCGGTGTTTATATTAAATAAGTAAATCAAAATGAGTTGAACAACAACGACGATTATTATTGTAAAACATTAAATATCAATAACAAAAAACGGAAATAAAGATACAAACAACAGTTACAACAAGTATTCGAAATGGCCACCTTCTACTTCTAAACAATAACCTAAACGGTGTTGAAAAGCACGCACAGCATTCGCAAGAAAGTCGGCACTCAAGCTATTGCATTTGGTACGTACGCGATCTTTTAATTCATCAGTACTCTGTATTAGAATATTTGTATACATTTTTGATTTCAGGTATCCCCAAGCAAAAAAGTCATTGGGCGACAAATCTGCAGAACGCGGGGGCCACGGTATAGGACCGAATCTTCCTATCCAACGTCCTGGAAACCTGTCGTTAAGAAAATTTCTTATAGCATTGCTATGGAATGCGGAGGGGCTCCATCCATCTGAAACCACGGGTCATCGATGTCTAAGTTATCTATTGCCGGAATGATGTCGTTCATTAATAGCTCTAAAAATTTGGCTGTATTGAGATTACCATCAATAAAATATGGACCGATAAGCTTATTTTCAACTATTCCTAGCCATATGTTAAGTTTCCCAGTGTATTGACTGTGTTAAGTTTTGTAAATGGCAGTTAGTGCGGTACCAATATCTAAGAAATAAGTTTATCAGGATACTGGATAGTGGTAGTTGCTTCATCACTAAAAACTATCTTATTTAAAATGTATTCATGTTCATTCATCAAATTAAAGAATGTTTCACAAAAGATTATTCTTTTTACTTTTTCTTCATCGAATAGTTGTTGGTGATTCGAAAATTTGTACGATTTATATTTAAATTTTTTTAGTGTTATGAATACCGAGGTTTTAGAAACATTAAAA
>JABXWE010079942.1:0-13285 GCA_014611495.1 Limonius californicus
GCGGCAGTTTGACTTGTCATACCTATTTGTTTCCAGAATGATGCAATGTGGTCAATAAATCAATATCGACAGCGCAAAAATTGCAATGATAAATTGCATTCCGATAATTGTTGCAGAGAAAAGCTGCGAGATGCGCTGATTAACAGGACTTGGCACTAGGAAACAAACTATTGTGTTGTAACGGATGAAGACAACATTTTTGTTTTGGAAGTTTATGGTCGATTAATGCTATAGAACGCATTTCCTATAAATTATCTGCACTTTAAAAAAGATATAACAGTTGTGAGGATATATCTTCGAAAATAGATGTCTCATTCGAGTGAAGAGAGTTCAATAGATTCAGCAAAATTATTTCAGTACTTTATAATTTAGTTCAAACTAAACGTGATGGACAACAGGATTGCTAGACGTTATCCAGATTAGTATTTTAGGGTAGATGGGAAAATTTGTTTGTACTAACAAGTTGTAGTCAATATCTCCTACATACAGGGTGTCCTGAAAGTAAAGGGACACAGCTTAACAACGGCTTCCTAATTAAACTAAACATGCCTTAGTACAAAAGTACTAGGGAAGTTACGGCGTCTTAAAGAAGAAAAAATATTGTTAACATTGGATATACAGCAGACGCTCGATAACGTAAACACCCGATAATGGAAACATCGCGCTAATGTAAACACAAAATTCTTACTGTAGGATCAAATGGAACGCCCGATAACGTAAACAACCTGTACAGCTCGATAACATAAACACTTCGTTTTTTATTGTTTTTATGATGTACATACGTGATTCTCAGCAAATTATTTGTAGGAACAGCTCTGATATCATTTTAGTCGTTGTTAAACTTAAGTCAGGCATATTGCATGCATTTATGCATTACGACTATGGCATCCACAACCAAAAAAAGAAATTGTTTAAGATCAGTGACAAAGTGAAAATCATAGACGAGGCGGGAGTGACACAATTAGCCAAAAAATATTAATTATGTTATTAAACGTTTCTTTTAATAATTTGCTGATTAATAAAATCACTCTCGCTAATATAAACATTTCGATGACGTGAACACACTCGGGTCTGAATTAGTTCACGTTATCGAGCGTCTGCTGTATTTCAGGAACAAAATGGCGGATCAACCTAAGAATTGGTACATATCCACTTTAGGGGAAGCCAAACATTCTCAACGTAGCATTACTGCATATTGCAGACAGCCGTGGGCTAGAGGTTAACACGTTAGACTTCCACGCTGAAGGTCCTGGGTTCAATTCCCAGAACATCGGATTTATAACGGCCGTTCTCCCTCGCAAGGCAATGGCAAACCAGCGAGGTATTCTGCCTAGAAAATTATATATATCATATATAACAGTCTGTCCCACTCTAAACGCGCAACACATGCATAGGCAAGGGCGTCCATTCAATATTTTCTAGGAGGGGGCTAAAAATTTTTACCCTATTGGAAAGAAAAAAAAATAACACATGAATGGTTTAATAACACTTTATAACTACAATGTTTATACATAATTACATGTTAAAAATTACAATTACAATATTTTATTTATATACCTTATGGCTAAAAAGAAACTGCATACGTCGAGGATTCTGACCGAAACGGTTTACGACTTTATTAATAAACCAATTTTTTTCAGCAAAAATTACATCGCGGTGAACACTCATTAAACAGAGACCTGTTAGCCTATCATCTGCCATTGTGGACCTTAACCAAGTTTTAACTCTTCGCAATGTACTAAATGACCGCTCAATAGTGCATGTTGTGCAAGGCAACGTTAATAATGTTATAAGAGCATAATGTACTGCCGGATAAAATAATTTAGACTTGTCTAAAAGATCTTCTACTGTCAGTTTAGAAAGCTCTTCAGATGAAGACTCCCAAAAATGAAACCACAACAATGCTTGCTCTTTGAAATTTTCTTTTATACAATTTTTCAATGTTATTAATTGATAAGCAATATTCGTCTTTAGACAGTTTGCGAAGACATTTGGGATGCAAATTTACCAAATCAAAGGCATTCCTTGACTGCACTGAAAATCTGTCCTTTAATGACGTTATTAATGAATCAAGATAAGGTATAAATATGCTTTGTCGATAATACGTTTGCGCGGATTCGGTGGTATAGTTTGTTCGTTGAGTTTGTTTGAAGCATCTCCTAGGTATTTTAATTTCGATATCTAACTTTTGTGATAATTTTAAAACATTATTCCAGTGTTCAGTAAATGTTTTTTCAGCATTGCTCCTTTCATTTGAAAACGTATTAATTAAGATATGGATATGCTCTTTAACGTCGACTATATTCATATCAACCGCATGCAAAATGTTTGTTATAGGTTCTAATAGCGAAGAAGATTTACTGATAATACATAAACAAATAATAAATGTAGGAGTCATTGCTGCCGAATATAACTGAAACGCCTTTTGTTTGGTATTATTGTTGTTACCATCATTACTTAGTTCATTGAGAGCGGTTACTATACTAACAAAGTTTCCAGAAAATATTCGCATGGATTTGTATTTAGCACTCCAACACACTTCACAAAATAAAGGAACAGATGGGATCAACTTTTTTCGCAAAAGTGCTTTCTCTAAAAAAAACAATAATATTTTTTACTGTGCCTACTGTATTTCTTATGTGTGTAACTTCATTCAAATCATGTATTACTAAATTAAGAGTGTGTGAAGCGCAATGAAAATATAAAGCTGTAGGATATAAGACATTTATTCTTTTTTGAACGCCGCCGTCTTTTCCGGCCATAGTTGAACAACCGTCATATCCCTGACCAACCATTTTTTCTAAATCTAACCCAAAGTCTGTAAGAGATGACACTATCTTGTTTGCAATATTTACAGCATTTAATTGCTCAAGGGGAACAAATCCTAAAAAATCTTCGTGAACTTTTTCTGTCGTCATGTCTACGTACCTAACGCCTAAGGACATTTGTTCAATACCGGAAATGTCCATAGTTTCGTCGGCCAGTACTGAAAATGAATGAGAGTTGTTCACCGTTTCAATAATATTCTCACGGACAATATTTCCACATATATTTATTAATTCGTTCTGATACATATTTTTCTTTACTTTTACAACTGCTTAAATGAGTGTCCAAAATGATGTCTCCGCTTTCGATTCTAAATTGGAGCAAATCGCGAAAATTACCCCCTGAAGCTAACTTACCTCGCAAAGAGATATCGTGCGTTGCACAAAATATTATTGTCGATACTATGGAGTATAATTTCGTACGGTTTGATTGAATTTGTTTTTGAATTGTATCATTTAACTGAACTATTACAGATGAAGATTTATTATTTATTGTATTAATAAAGTTTTGCGATTTCTCAATTGCATTTTTATGCCAAGTAGAATTTATATGAATTTTATATTGCTCTGAAAAGTGCTTATATCTCACAAATGCGGTTCGAATGAAACTGCCTTGCACCCCACGATGTAATGTTCGCTGGAAAATTACACAGTGTTTGCAGAGGGCACCTTTAAGGTGGACAGAATATATGAGCCACGATTTATGATCTATCAACCACTGATTTCTAAAAGCTCTCTGACCATGTGTGACGTCGATTTTGAAATTGTAGGAACAATTGGGAGTATGTGGATTTACAACCAAATTATATTTTAATTCGTCTACAAGATTTATAGTTACGTTGACGTATTTTCCAACATCCAGATCTTGATTCCTCGATGTTGGCAATGGAAGTTGAGATTCTGGTTCAGTCATCGTAACGAATTCGTCTATATTACATTGAAAGATGTTAGACATCGGAGATTTATTAGCAGCATTCTGATTTACATTCGAGTCAGTACTTTCATCCAATTTTCGCTTTTTAAAAAAATTGCGAATGTCCATCCCTCTATAAAAAATTATTTTGTTAGTAACTATTTTGAAGCTCTTTTAGTTTTTACTTTTCAAAGATTTGTAGATTGTAGTTAGTTGAATAAGGAAAATCAAATTTAAAAAATATTTAAGTACATATTTGCTTACCAGGTGTCAGTCAACAGTGGTTCACTATCACAGTAAAAATGGGCACGAACGCTCGATATAAAACAAATAGTTTTTCAGACACTATTAACGTATAATTTCCTAAACTTGCTGCTTTGACTTTGATTGCATAACTAGGACTAACTTATTTTATGAGTTAAAATAAAAATGAAAACTTCTGTACAGAGTGGGGAAACGAATGAACGAAAAAATACAAGATATACCCTATACTAGTTTCCTAGAAGAGGCTGTAAGTGCTAAGTGCAATTAAGATTAGCCAAGTAAACCTAGTTTGCAAGTTGCAACTTAAAGTAGCAAATGTTTGGGGTGGCGACGAAACACAACAGAATTATCAGAAAAATTTGGAATATTAAACTTTTAATGGCTGCTGAGAAGTGCAAGAAAAAGTACCTGACATCAGCTGACAGTTATCCATTGAAATGCGGTTGTGAGACGTTTAAGTAGGCTTAACGCCCGCTTAGCAGAATTTTGTAATCCTTAAGAAAATTATTTTCAAATATAAAAAGAGTACCTTAAGAATCTTATGTTTGTATAAATCTTTAAAATACAAGTTCCAAAAACGTAAATCACACAAATACAAAATATTACTTAACACAAACAAATGTATTACTCTTTGCGACTGATTTTTAATATTATAAATTTTGGTCGCCGTGGACCTTGTCAATTTAATGAAAATATTGGCAGGGGGGGGCAAGCGCCCCTCCTTGCCCATATGAATGGACGCCCATGTGCATAGGAGAGAAGATCGCTACGTCTCGTAAGAGATACAGCACTCGAAGAAGAAGTAGAGGGCGCTGTTGGCAGATCTTTTTCATATACCTTCTATCATAATTTATTTATTGTTAACATTTCTGTTCTTATGGGTAAAGTTTATGGTTTATGGTCAAAAGCATTTCTGTTCTTATGGATAAAGTTTATGGTACAGAAGCTATTCTTACATAAGGTGTTCTTGTTTCATTATAGATAAAACGCACAGTTTTCAAGGAAAGCGCACAGTTTTCAAGGAAAACGTGCATAAGCAGTTCAATGTACTAACTTAATGCATTTCTTACATATTTCAGTTGCTATGTCTCAGTTTGACAATATTAAACTAGTGTATTGTTGTTTTGCCGAATTATTAACGAATTCGTAGTATTTTAATTTGTTCTTAAAGTTTCTGTTTATTAACATTATACGATACGCAGCGCCCTCTACGATATGCAGAATATTCGGCTTCCTCTGAAGTGGATGTGTATCAATTTTCAGCTTAATCCACCATTTTGTTTCTGAAATATAGATACCGAATACTAAAAATATCTTTTCTTATTTAAGACGTCATAACTTCTTAAGGAAACACTTTTGTACTTAGGTATCCTTGGTTTGCTTGGCCCCATTTGACCTCAGGAAGCTATAGTTACGCCGTGTCCCTTTACTTCCTGTAGACATCCTGTATTATAGTTTAGGAAGATTCTTACTTTTGTTGTAATAGTTTATATATCATATCATATATCTTCAAAACAGTTTTCTATGTGGAAATAAGGGAGCATTTACCATGAATTTAGTCAACTATTATTGACTTATAAAACTATTTATTGTGTATAGTTAAAAAAAGCGAAATGTATAAGTTGCACCATTTAATCTCAGCACATACTAAAACATTGTTTGGATAGTTTCATTCACACACTCAAAGACGAGTCTATCTTTATCTAGCCTTAGTAAATCTTACCCTCATTGCAAGAACATCGGCTTTTCACACAAACGTGGATACTAACAGATTTTAAAGCGGCTTGGGCTAGGAGCCAGCGCGTTAGACTTTACGTTTAAAATCTGGGGTTTAATTCCCAATACTGGAACATTTGATTTTTAACGGCCGTTCTCTCTTACAAAACAATGGCAAACCAGCAAGGTATTCTGCTAGTAAAACTTCTCCAGAGTAGAAATGTTCACACTTCCCGTGGTTCGAAGCCCCCGTTAAGCTGTAAGTCCTCTGTGCCTGTGGTACTTTAAAACGTGCTACGCGGTCGTAGGAGAGAATGTCGCTACGTCTTGTAAGAGACAGTAGACTTGATCAAGAAGAAGAAGAATAGATTGTAAACTATTGGATTTTTTAAAATTACAAGTTAAACTACCATATAATGCGTTTGTATGTATATTATTATATACCTATATAAAAGGGCATAAGTTTGCCTTGCCTCCGCAGAAAAATATTATATATTGGATCATTTAATACAAATTTTATATTAAATATAAAGAAGCGGCTAGAGGTCAGTGCTTCAGATTCCAGTGCTAAAGGTTTGAGGTTCACTTCCTTGAAAATATAGATAATAATGCCTTCTTTACAAAACAACATAAACCCAGCGACATATTCTGTCTATTAAATATTGTCCGAAGCACTTCCCGTACCCCCAAGCTGTAGATCCTCTGTGCCTTGTTTCACTGTAAACACGCAACCGAATATAGGAAAGAAAAAGTCTACATCTCGTAAGACGTATAGCACTCGAACAAAATTTATTTAGTTTTTATTAACGATTAATTAATCGTTAATTGAATTTTTTAATTTATTGAACAAAAATGGCCCACATTTGTTAATTCTAATAAATTATTCAGTACATTTTTACAATTTTGAATAACAAATTGAGCAAACTATTTTCATTCAAAAATCCAGAAATGTTGAGAAAATAATAGTCTATCTATTGCTCTATATACAAGGTGCCCCAGCAAAAGTGAAACGGGTTTATATCTTGGTTATTACGCAAGATACAACAAATAGCCCTACAGAAAATCTACTCTGCATAGGAAATACCAATAGAATAGTAACCGATATTTTAGATATCATTTTCGACATAACCAGAAATAGAAACACTTTTTCATGTTAAAGTTTATCAGTGTTACGATATTATGTATATACATACAATTCTTTGAGGAATTACGACATCCACCGTACAGTCCCGACCTCGCCCCCTGTGATATTATCTCTTTTCAAAACTCAAAAAAACACTTACGTGGCGTCGATTTTTGTCAAATGAGGACTTGAAAAACTCTGTGGAGTCGTATTTTGCGGAGTTATCAAAAGAAGTTTTTATTTCGAAGGTATGGTGTTATTAGAAAAACATTGGAATAGGTGTGTAAGCATTAATGGTTCTTATGTTAAAAAATAAAATTGTTTGTTCTCTAACTTGTTTCCTTCATACTTAGGTAGATAACATATAAAACTCCCCTTGTACGTTAAAGTTTTATTTCAGGTTTCTTCTTACATATTAACAAAGTTACGAGTCTGCCGAATGGTCCCGAGCCACACTGTATATTCATGGAAAGCTGTTTGCACTCACTGAATTTAATTTTTCAAAATCAAGAACAGATTTCAAATATGTTGGTTTGTAACTTGTAAAGATGTTACAATATATTTCAGTTAAATGCAACGGTCTCTCGTTTCGCTGAAAAATAGTTCTACAAAATCTTAAACAATACACAGAAATGAATGTCTCTCTGGTGGTCTTTCTAGTTTCAACATACATGTAGTCCGCTTCAAGATATACGGTTATCGCCTTTAAAAAGGTATTTATAGAACAATAATTTATAAGCTGCTTATAATTCGGCTTAATAGCACAGGTCGCATTCAAGTAAATGAAATTCCTAAGGCTGGGTTTGTTATTTACCTTATTTACAACTTTCCTAAGTGTTAACTAGTAATTACAAGGCACCTTTCGGTAAGGCAATAACGATATATCTTGAAGTGGACTATACTATTAGGAAACTTGTACCTGTTACTTAAATGTGAGATAAGTTTTTGCCAAATAATTCAATGTAACAATATCTTTATCTTAAATATTATAAATTTCACTACTAAACGACTTTAAAATACAGTAATATTTCATGGTTTCAACTGCAGAGTCTTACGATGTGTTAAAAAAGGTAGGATAGTAGTCATCAACCAAACACAATAGTCGTAATCAATACCTAAGTATATGTCCGCAAACCAACTGTTTCACAGATAGAGGTAATTTTGTTATGTTAATCAATAAATTGTAATATGGTGCAAAAAAGAACGGTGGGCACTAACATGTAAATAAATATAACATTTGCCCAGATACATGACATGGATTGAAAAATATGGAAGAGCCCCATCGTGCACAAACCACAGGGAAATCCTATCATTCAGGGGTACGTCTTCCAATAGTAGAGGTAAAGTGTAATTAAGGAATTTTAAGATACAGGTCAAACGATTGCATAAAAATACTGGCTCTATCAAACGGTCTTCCATATCACCCACCGAAACATTTAAATACAATCAATGCTGATGTCTTCATTATACAACAGAGTGAAGATTTTCGCATGCCCAATCATAAACATACCTAAATGTAAAAATAGCTGCGTGGGTAAATAAAATATTGGCAGCAACCTTTGGATATTCTGCAACTTTTCTCAGTATGAATCTATGAAAACCACCATTCTTGAAGCATAATCAGAAACAGCAATGGCTTGTACCTGTTGGGTATGGTACTTACCTTTTCTTTTTCATGGCAAATTGTATTGTAGATTAAAATACAGAATCCCTTCCATCTCCGAAATAGTTGGTTTGCGGACATACAATGGTTAAGACTCTTTTATGTGATTTGATGACCTATACGTAGGTAAATTATACAACTTTTTTAACACCCTGTAGGTGATGTTAATGTAATTTTTAAAATTATTATAATATCATTTTAAGGTAATTCGGACTTGTGTTTTTACTTGCACTAAAATATTGGTGTGCTTATTACAAGTACATGGGGGTATGTAGTATAGTTTGAAGTAAACTATAGGTATACCATTATTATTTAAATTATAAGTACATACGCTGGCCGACAAAATTATCCATTTTAAGGAATTGGTGAACTCCGTTCCGACACTGTTTTCAATTGTTTTAGGTATTTTTAACTCTACGCTAGCAAATTATCAGCATTTGCAACCAGTCAGTTTTTACCTGGGGCGATATTATCAAAAACAATAACATTAACTAAAACGTCGCGCTTCTAACATTTATTTTCACAAGACTCCTTTTTGAAAGGAATAATAATAATATTAATTTTTCTGATTTACAGAGTGTCTATTTCTTCGTCACACTACAAAAATGAATTACTAATTTTATTGAATTAATTAGATGGACACTTCCTCATGTTTCTTAGGTACTTAAATTCTAGAATTATTTGTAATTTGAAGCTTTCGTTCACAAACAAGCTACCAAATTGAACTTTTGATAACTAAACTTTTGAAACGTATATGGGGATACACAAGTGTTCTGTGTGCAGTTTTATAAAAATGATTTATTTTTGAAAGAGTATATTTCTGATATTCAATACACACATAGATTTTAAATTAAATTATTAATTACTAGAACATAAATAAAGTTTAGCACTGTGGTATATTTTTTGGAAATTACTTTCTCCCTCTTTAGGTTCTTTATTAGCATTAGTATTATTTTTAAAACCGTAAAATTTAATTATTATTTCATAACAGTATATAACTAATTTCCATAACAGAATAACACAGAATACAAAAAAACAATAATAATTATTATTAGTACACTTTTTCGTTATATTAAATGTTGCTATATTTTCCAACCGCCCAAAGAGTAATCAAATCAATTAATTACAATTGCCATAGCTACCTATTTCCACATGTTTATCGAACACCCACTATAATATACAGTAAATGAACCAAAGGAAGACATACCTTTATTGTTATTATTGCTATCTGTAACAAACTAAATCGTCTGGATTGATCCTTTTCATGTTTCACAAAAGTTCAAAAGTAAGTCATTTTTTAACTTGGACTAACACAAATTCAGGCACAGTTTATCACATATTTTTCAAAATTTTGTAATTTCCCAACTTCACATTATTTTACATTTGTGCGCGCAAACAACAATCTTCTTTCTGTAAAGGCTTCTGCTAGGAGTTGGATAATTTCAACACAGCGATGACAAATTAAAATAAAAAGGGAGAGTGTATTCCGGGCGTCACGAGCCTATCTAAATAGCTTGCACGTGCCCGGAGTCGCACCTGACTGAACTCATCCGGCACCAGCTCAGGTTTACCATCTAAACGAGCCCCTACCCTGAGGTAAACTGTATATTAACCGATATCAGGCAATACAGGTAAGATTGCCGAACACGTGCGCACTTGCAGCGCCCATCTCTCACCTGCACGTTCAGTTCATTGGCTGAGAAGTGGAAGAGGGCGTGGTTTACTTAATGGGGCAGCTTGCATTGGTGCGGCGATCTCTTTGGGTAAATGCCAGAAAACCAAGATTTTTGGAGCTTTCTACGTTGGTTTATCAGTTTATAGTGTTTTTGAAGTTTGCTAACGTACTTTCAAGTAGACAAATTAGTAAAATAGGATTGGAATCCTTTCGTTATTGATTTGTTATGGTTTAACCTTCGCCTTATTTACAAGATATTGTTTAGAGAAAAAACTTATTCAAAAATTTAAATGAATTTTCAAACGTATATGACTACTGTAATTTGATATTTAATAATAGTACCCAAAAATACCTTTAGTCAAGTGTAGACATCTAGAATCAAATACCTTGAAAAACAAAATAAAAAAAACTTAAAATGCCAAAATTTCGAATAGTAAAATATAAACAATAAAAATCTCAAATTACAAACAGTAGTTACAGTTAACGTCTTTACTTTGTTGCAAAATATGTAGGTATGTTGGTATATTTTTCACTGGATTTCTATTAATTTATTAAACTGGTAGATATAAATGTTGCGAGTACCATTACCATTAAATCGCAACTTACAGTTCGAGATTTGGCCATTCTACATTAATGCAAACATATTTGAATCGAGGATTCTGGAACCATTCAGTACTCATTTAAAATATATCCCCCATATATTGCCATTGTAAATGTTATAACGATATGCCACCTAAATCGGTCTAATAGATGGAAATTTGAAACTTGATTAAAGATTGTCGTTAAATGATATATCAGCTCACACTTTTAATTAAATTAAAACACTTAAGAGACCCTAAACCTACCTGGTAAACAAAATTAAACATTTTACATTGACAAATCAGTATATTCATTACCCTGGTATCCTCCGGGCTTGCGGCCGTCCACCTCAACGCCAGAAATCGAACTGCAACCAATGTAAAAGTCAATACAAAATAAATTGATAATACTAAAGTGCGCATTGTTGTAGTTGTAAGATGCTTGGAAAACCGCGTCCTAGAGCTCGCTCTTTCAAATCATCAAGACAATTATTAAAATCAAGGGTCTGAGGTATTTTAAAGTTATGGATATTGATTGCTACTGGAGGGGCTCAGCAAGAAATTTCAAATTGGACAGAGTTAGAAACGAAACAATTAGGAACATAATGAGGTTATAAGTAGAAAGACATAGTGGACGATGTGAAACGAATACAATTGGTGTACTATGGAATGTTGAAAGGATAGACGAAACACGTATTCTGAGGAGAGGTGTGAGGTGATCTCCAGAGAACGCAGAAAAAAGGAATCGTGAAAAACCTGGAGAAAAGGGATAGAGGAGATGTTGGAAGCTAGGGCTGTAGAGAACGGCGAGTAAAGAGATATGGAAAGATGGAGGAAAGTATTGGCAACCGGAAGGTGATAGATACCGAGAAACCGAAAGAAGAAGAAGAAGGTTATACTTATTCGGATTTATTTCAGATGAAAGGGTCCATAAATAGGTAAACCTTTTAACAAACATCTTTCTCTGAATCCACTGCTTAACTGTGAGAAATTGAACTAAAATGCTATTAACAAGCATTGGAGTGTATTTCTTCTCCAGGGATGTTTGGCAAACAAATGTTAAAGAGAACTGGTGCTTCTTTCCACATATTTTTTACTTTTAAATGATTCTTTTGCACATTACTATAAACATAAAAGAAAAACAGCTTCTTAGATATTTTAAATACTTTTAAAACGTTATTTTAAAATACTGAATACTCACTTCGCCTAGACTTCCACGTATTGCTAGCAATGTCCACACATTTATAACAGGATAGTTATAGACTTTCTAAGGTCCTACAAGATCATAATAATCGCAGAAGCAACAGTTGTCATAACTATGGAGTAATAAGCTTATTAACGGCTGGCTATAAGATTTACTCAAAAACACTAAGAGCATTTCGTACCCACTTAAGAAACATCACTAAGCGAAGAACAGAACGGCTTCCCTTGGTTGTTCTTGTATGGATGGAATCACCCTCAAAGTATAGATCGACAAAAGAATTTAATTCAATCTGGAAACACTTTTGTAAACTTTGTTAAGGCTTTCGACAGGGCAACCCGGTCGAAATTTTGAAATATTCTAAAAGAAAGAGGAATATTACGCATTCGGTAAAAAGTAGCTATATACCAAAATACACAATACACAAAATCATTTTCGACACAGGCAGTAAGACTCCCATCAGTACAGTTTAGCTAATCAAATAGTACCTACGACAAGGTTACAGACTATCTTCGACCCTTTTCAGTCTTTATATTGACACAAGTTTAATACAATAGGAAAAGAATGCACCTTCAGAAATCTTCATTACAATTAGGCATTTTAATAATTGCACTGCAAACACAAAGTTTAAAACGCTATTAATAATCATATAAACTACAGATTTAAGATAAAAAAGAACCAACTTCTAGTTGTGATTTTTTCCAAAATTTATTGAATTCATGAATGTTCAGCTTCCTCTATTTAATGAAAATCTAGAGCTGCAAATCAGATATTTCAATAAAAATCCCTAACCCGAATGTTTTTACGAAATAAAAACTTTCCTTACAATAAGCGAAAGTGAAAATATTAGTAATAAATTATTTAGTCGGCGACATAAACGCAAGATGTTTGTAATTATAGAAAATTGAATTCGTAATTCGTAATTTACAATTAAAATTATAATTTATTAAATTATTACTTATAACCTCTTACTTTTTACTGGGCAGCTGTTCAGGTAGCTTTAACCACATTTTGTGAAGATATGGAGGTCTTACATTCAGAACTATTCATTTAACTTAAATCCAAAGCATTCTGTAAGAAAAATATATACATAAATAATTTATTACATTAAAACTATGAAGCAACTAAATATTTTCACAAAGCGTCTTCATTGTAGTTTATACATAATACCTAGATGATATTCGATTCACACCTTAAGTAACTTTTACAAAACGAAATTGTTTAGAAAACTAAATATGTATGTCAAAATTGGAAAAGTTTTACGTTTCATAATTTCAGAAACACTTTTAGAGATAATAATTCCTGTCTTTCTCTGTGGTGTAGAACT
>JABXWE010079954.1:0-10030 GCA_014611495.1 Limonius californicus
AAGTTAATTGTGTGAAAAAAGATCGACTGAACGCATTGGCGGTCCTATCAATAGAAAAGAAGTTCGTCCAGTCTATCCCGGATTTTGACAACAAAGTCATAGACGTCTTTTCCAGCATGAAAAATAGGAGAATGGATTTTATGTACAAAAAATAGGTAAGTTTTTTCTTGTGCCCACCCTCTTTCTTAACTCACGAGCCGCCACTGTTACCAATAAAAGTAAATGTATTACACAATCATTTACTTACAAAATCCAGAAATACCATAGAAACTCGGAAAGCATCGCGAAAACTCGGAAAACATGACGAAAATTCAGAAATCATCGCGAAAACTCAGAAATCCCTATGGTAATGTAAACATTGTTACACATATCTAATATATACATATTTTGAAACAATTGGGGTGTATGTATTGCCAATACAAGTAAATGTATTATATAATCATTTACTTACAAAACCCAGAAATACCATAGAAACTCAGAAATCATCGCGAAAACTTAGAAATCCCTATAATAATGTCAACATTCTTACACATATCTCATCCTATACTAATTTTGAACAGTTGGGGTTTATGTATTGCCAACAGAAGTAAATGTATTATACAATCATTTACTTACAAAATCCTGAAATACCATAGAAACACAGAAAGCATCGCGAAAACTCAGAAGTCTGCATGAAAATTCAGAAAATATCACGAACACTCAAAAATGCTAAAATTCATAACATTGTGAAACAGTGTATTAATCTGCAGAACCCAGAAATACCACATAAATCCAGAAATCTGTCAAATCCCGAAGTCCCTGCGAAAACGGAATAATCGCCATAACAATACAAATTTCTCCGCGATCTCCAATATATAACCCTAGATTTGGTACTATACTATACTATATTATATCCAATTATTATTAATTGAAAAAGTCTCTACAAAAACCCAGAAACCCCACAAAAGCTTAGCAAATACTTACAGAAACAGAGAAATTTTCAAAAAAATTCAAAAATGTTTATGAGAAGCTCGCAAAAATTCGGACGTCCATTGTAAATAACTTATATTCCCGGGTTTTTCAAACAGTTTTACAAAACTTTAGCAGCTGTTTTGGTTTCAATAATTTCATCGAAAACTTATTAGAAAGGGACAATAATTTCTTTATGCGCTTGAGTAATTCATATTTAATATTATTGTATTTTCAGATAAGTTATTACGAAACTAATCGTTAAAATTGTGTTTATTCTTCTGAGAATGTTCATTATTTAAATTCCTAAAATGCGGATCAATTATTAAAGTAGGTACAAAAAGTTTTAATGAATTCGTTTTTCCGCTCTGACGTAGGCTGCACTCCATATTATTTTTTCAGCGGCTTTCGTCAAGTGTTGCTGTCAACACTTTTTGCAAACAAAAACAATTAACATATGTCTGTCACTCCCGAACACACAAGGATGCTTTAATTGTTAATACGTTGAACCTTGCAGTTTTTGCGGGCACTCGACTGCAGTTGCTATTGTTTTTGTTTTTACAGTATAACTAAAGTCCTCTTCAGAAACGCTGTTGCAACCCGGTAGGCCTTGGTACGAATCGTTCGTTAATGACCCGCAAAACTCGGCCAAGCGTCGCTTCCATTTCGCCGTGGTCACCTCTAATTTTTTTAATTATTCAACAAATGTCGGCAAGCGTGCATATTTTAGTTAATTAATGAGAATAGTTCTGTATGCCTTCGATTTTATTGCTATGTTCACCTCTGTCTGCACCTACGAACTGGCTTCCGATTCTCGTCAAACGGAGAATTCTTATCTCGAGAATTAAACTTCTTTCCAAGCCCTCCAGTTTCGATTACCATAATTACAGCATTGATCAGTCGCGATCGCGAATAAATCACTCCGAGCTAGATTTGGACTGGCAAGGTCTTTAACACTTCCACGATTTGTAAAGTAAATCGAATTAGCAGTCGAGACCTTTGAGTTCTGACGCAGTCTTGCCTAATTCTGTACCTACTTCTTTTGAATTAACATTAGAATCGCAACAACAATAAGCTGCAAGACTATAGAGCGCCTGGCTCCGTGTTGTATTTCCCTTATTTGGTCGTCCTCGCAACCTTGCAAGTGTTAACGTGTTATTAGCGGCGAAGAAGAGTTTATAGATAATGGTTACTTTCCTTGAATAAAATGTACTATTATGTTTAAGATTGCTGTTAGTCTCGGCAACAATTTTACTCGAAACGTACAGTAATTGCTTGTTTGCTTGATAGGAGTATGGTTTCTTACTGGCATCACGCGGCGTGTCTAATAGCTTGTCTACAATATTTAATTCAAGATAGTATTTCATATTCTTTATGTTTTCAAACTACCTTTGTGCGACCGCAACCCGCATCTTGACGCAAACCCTAGCTGTGGGAAAATCTAATCCTGAAGTCTAATCGTAGGAAAGAAAATTATACGCCAATTACGTTCAAATTTTAAAAGCAGAATAATTTCCAATCATAAACAAATTTTCCGTGTGTTAGCGTCGTCTTTAAGGTATTCGAACAGAATACGGAAGGTTATCTATCGGCTAACTGATGTGGCCGCATATGTTAATTACTACAATTATGCATATCTTCCGGTGCACCAATCCTCCTGTTATTCACAGGAGTCGCGGGGGGACATTCCCAACAGCCCCCGTGTTCGATGGGGAAAGTAAAAATGTAGTTGGCCAAACCCTCGTATAAAAGTCAGTCGATGCCATCCTGGCATTGATGTATCATTCGTAATAATAATAATAATTCGACGTAGGCGCCTTCACGAGAACACTTCTGCCAGCTGACTACCTCCCGAATGATAGCTAGTTACACCGTTTCCAACAATTACCCACATAGACACACCAATCCTGTATAATAACGATAATAGGGTCCAACCATTCGGGCAAACACACAATACCTCATGGGACACAAACTATAATCTCGCCAGTGCAATAAACACATAAATGGTAACACCAATATCGCACCTTGCCTCAGTCCAAAGAACAATCACATCGCAATCAGCCAGCAGACTCGCAAACGCTATCAATCAGCGACGCCAAACACGCAAAACTAAGCCTAGCTACCAACAACGCTATCATCGGTAGACTACCCTGCTCAGCATTTTACACCCCACTGTGCCTGTTTACTCTTAACATTCCAAGAAACACTTTGCCTCTAAAGCCATTCTTAATAGATGTTGTTATGCGCTACGAATATTTTTGTAAATATATATTTGTTGAGCATACATTTATGTAATATTCACAGTAGGCAAAAACCACTACCTAACAAATGGAATAAGAAAAGAGTCCTAGACTAAATTTTATTACTTGAAGTTACAGTAAATTCAAAGATAATATTATATTTTGGTTTACGTGATTTGTTGGAAAATTAGTTGCAAATAAAATTTTAAATTGAATATTTGGTAATGTTAAAACAATCAGTGTATTGATATGTGTGCTTGCGATAAAAGTGTTCGCTTTATTGTTATTATAATGGTAGAGAATCTATATTTGATTTTCAATTATAGACAAGGCTTAGTTTTTATGAATATAGAAATGGATGTAAATACTACAGCCTATGGTATAGCACAGTTCTTATCGAAATTGAACTCATCTCTGAGATGTTCCCGGTTTGACCTTCAACTCCCAAACAATCAAAAGGAAAATATTTGCAAAAATCTATTGAGTAACATATAATCAATGTCATGCATTGGCGCTAATTATTGCTTTAAATGCAATTTGATTCAAAATGTAACACGTTGAGGTTCATATGTAGAAGGCATATATTATTATACAGCGTGTCCTGGAATTCTTACCATATGGGAAGGTTATTTATTTTAAATATACCAAAAACATTCACTCTTCATAAAAAGTCCTACTTTCTCAGGCGATAATATTGAAGTATTAAAACTTATAACTAAATAACATGTACAGAGCCACCAAAAATGTAAAACCGTAAAATTGCCACAAGAAAGAATTACCCAAATTTTCAATTTAGAGCAAAATATAATAAGAAAATGTTAATTAGAATTGTCGTCTGTGGTCAAATACAAAATTATACGAACAAATTTAGATATCAATACTATAGGAACTTTTCCCACTCGTGCGTACTATACATGTGCTTCTTAAAACTTTTGTTACGTATTATTAATTAAGGATTTATAGCATAAGATTTCCAAACATACTGTATGTTGATATTTTAAACAAAAAATTAGCACTTTAGAACCCATAGTTAATTGCATGCCTGTCGCAGTTTTCTGATGGTACCCGGTACGTTGCTTGCAAAATTGTCTTATTACATTTCGCTCTAAATAAAAATTGAAGCTACTTCTTTCTGTCTTGGGGCAGTTTTGCGTTTTTACAGTTTTTTTTCAGGGCTATTTTCCCAAGAGCCATTTGAAGTGTCGTAAATTGAGCTAACTTTTTAGTCTACTACAGTCGTTCTCAAATGATATACCGCGGAACCCCTGCGGTTCTATGAAGTTAAAATGGCAGTTCCTATAGAAAATGAGATAATCTGTAAATAAAAAAAAATATATTTTTTCTTATTTAAATAATGTCCATTTGTCACGATTTTCTTGCTATGAATACTATTACAGTATCATTCACTCAAATAAAACCTCACGGTTTCTTTAAATTATCATGTTATTATAATTCTTAATGTTTGTAATACACATTTGTTGTAAATTTTGCGAAGCTTACAAAATTTGGCATTTTCCGATAAAATGCACAATATTTTAAAGATTATTTATGGTAACTGATTGGAAAATTCGGACGAGTGACAGGTTTATTGTGTATGTTCAATTTAATTTTTGAGGTTATGGTAGCATTCACGAAATATATTCGTTATCTTGCAGATTTGTAGTGTTTTATGTCATATGTTTGTATGTTATATGGGCAGTTTGACAGCATTTTTTAAATTATGGCGGAATATTGAAACCTTTTTCAAGACTGTTATCCGAATGACGATGTTTCTTAAGAAAATAACAATTGTGTACCTTTTCTCAGAAAATTACGCTAACCGAAATTGTTTATTACGTATATTTATACGGTTATAGGTGATCTAATGCATAATCGCGGATTTTAAGACTTCCTGAGAAAGTGATGTGTTCATCTTTTATTAGATTTTATGTACAATGCTAAACAATGAACAAATTTGCATTGCTTTCGTAATACATAGCGTGATTCGTTTTAGAGGTATTATTTAACAACATTTAGATCGCTATAATGTAGATCGTTTAACAAATTTGCACTTCATAAATTAATCCTAATAGTTCCCATCTCACTTAGTAGAGATCCCATTCACGGTGACTTAGCTATTAAATATAAAAATCAAAGCCTTTTTAAAGTAAAGCACTCCGCCGCATTAACTTCTTTTATAGCCACATATGTAAAAATTATAACGCGTCAGTATAGATCATGCCTAGGTCGTCCCTCTATGTCGTTAAAGATCTTCATATAGTCTTTCTATCTGTTCTGGGTCTCCACCGAGAATGATATAATAGAGGGTGGATGCGACATTGCACACTACCGGCCATATAACTTTGTGACTCCAAACCAGAATACAAATGATGTCCCAGTTCAGCAACAGGGTCATAATTACTTTTGCTGTTTAAGTTTCAATTTGTGGAAAAACCGTGTAATTAAAATTGTAAATTGTGTGCTATATGGATGCTACAATTCTTCAAAGAAGAAAATCGCTCATGTGTATTATTTTCGGTATAGTTGGTGTCCCTAAGTAGCTTCACAACAGTGTTCGTATGCCAACGACCTAGTGAAGGTTGGTAGGATGGGTTAGGTGAGAATAGCTAAAGATAGAAAAAGATTGATAGAGTGCGAAGAGGATTATATCTAATAGTGGATACCTCGAGCGCGGGGAAAAAGAAGTATAGCTAACAAACCCTTAAATTCAGAAAATATTCAGCAGGCATACCATGTCTAAAAAACGACAATTCTGGTTTGATTGTAAAAAAATTAGGCGTTTGTTCTTTACAATATTATTTGACACTTGCCATTAGTTATATTTGTCAGAATAATACAGTTTGATAATTATATATTTCAATTTCAATGTGTGTATTAATACTGAAACATATATAATATATATCTTAAAAGGCTATTTTTGTTGTAAAGTGTAGATGTTTAAAATGTGACTAGATAACAATAATAATAAATATATTATTTTGGTCGTCTTCACTATAACGTGTAATTTGGACTGCATTTTCCCAAGTTAAGGTTCATCATCTTAAGTGGACTACTCTATAGAAATTACACAAAGACATTTGATTCCAACGTGAATTTCCTGTCAACTTTTACAATCTACCTTGGTTGACCTGCAATGGCTCCGGCCTTTTTTATGTTATGTTTTCAAGCCTTCGCTTTTTAATAAGCGCCTCTTTAATGGCTCCAGCTGTGGTTTGTTTTGATTTTCTTGTCTGCTTTTGAACTGGACACTATTATTTAAATTACATTGTAGTTTATCTGTTCAAGCCATGATTGATGGTCGAACAAAAACGGCGTTGAATTGCTGCCTCCCAAATAGGAATCAAACTGCTTCTGCATTAGCGCTTCGTCCGTTTGTTCTATTTTCTCCAATTCGTTATTGTAAATGAGTCCTGTTATTGGATTCTGCTGACAATCAACTGCTATCCGCGAAGCAATTTTCTTGCGATCCCAAAGAAGTTGCCACCAGATCTTACTTGACGAGTTTCTTGAATTATGCTGTTGTAATCCCGGCGTTATTAGATTATTGAGTAATGTGTTATTCTGAAGAACGTAATCAGATCTGCTTGTCAGATATTGTCGTGTAAGTGCGGCGCTAGGTGAGTGCCCTCTTAGTGCAGCTCGCGATTGAGAACCGCGAACTGTTCGTGGTCACTGCGGTCATTTCCGTTGTTGCTGGAACACGTAAGAGTTCCTCCATCAACAACGCCCCATAAACTTCGTAATGAGTGACATGCATTGGCAGCTGCATCGGGGAAATCTTGATGCATGTCAACTTTAGTGCTTTGCTACTTATTACTCTGGTAATGACAATTTGAAGGAATGTTCGTTCGGCGAAACAAATCGAAAATGTTTGCCTTTGAAATGTAAAACTTCAAAATCAAAGTTTAGAAATTTCTAGAAAAGTTAAATAAATATGTCTTAGAAAGCTACAGATTTGATATCTTCGGTAGAACGGACTCTTAATGGCGATTGCAATAGCAGCCACTTGAAACAAATGATTTTTTTACTACAGATAACCTAATGACAAGGGCGGGGATGGCTCGGTGGTAGAGAGCCAAGCTTTGGATGTAATAGTCCAAACGCTTCCTCGAAACTCCCTAGGGTCGGAAATTTTTCTAATTCTCTGGGTAGTCGGTACTGGGTCCCGGTCTCCATTTGCCATTGGAGATCAAATTAATGGCACTCCTCGAATTACGGTCGCATTAGAGGAGTAACAAGACCATAAACAAAAACATTCACACACAACAGCAGGTTAAGCATGGTTACGCGCCAACACTGTAACCCGCTGAGTCGGGCCCTGTTGTGCATTGCACAAACTAACTTACCCTTGTCTCACACCAAAAGCGATGGGCCTCTAAGGGGTGGGAAAGCTTCAAATATAATACATATATTACTCCAAACCTAATGACAAGAATTTTATATAATTCTTGATAAGATTGAAGCTCTACAGTACTACATACATATAGTAAACACAATATAAAATCCGTCCACTTAAAATTAATGAGTATCGAATTAACAGATTACCTCGAAGACAACAATTGTAGCCTCCCTTTAAGATATTGGAATATGGTTGGTTGGTTTTTGATTGGGAGAGATCTAAGACGCGGTTTTCCAGGCATCTTTTTGCCACAATTGGCCCTTTGAACACCCTAACTATGAATTTTGCCTATTTGAATTAGTTCCAACTCCAATAGTGATAACACATCGCAGTGGTACAAGACCTACGGCTTTACTTCTTATCCGACAGAAGGCGCCCTTTTAGATTTTTCCCCGCTAGAAAAATCTCACCGACCTCGGCCGGATCGACCCCGTGACCCTTGGATCTAAAGGCAAGTGCGCTAAGCACTAGACCACTGAGGCCGACGATACTGGAATATACTCGTATATAAAAAATTATATTTTTAATGACAGCAAAGCTTTATCTAAGCAGTTTATACGCCTTAAAATTCTGCGATACCATACTCTCTGATTGCTTTGAGATTTAATAGGATTAAGACCATGGTAAGACCCGTTTGGCCTGGTTTCGGTTTGAAAAGGCTCTCCAACAATTGGGTCTGGTCTTGTAATGACAAGGCAAAGCATTGCTATGATTTGGTCTGCACTGGTCTCTGTTATTTTCTGTAACAAATGATAACGGTTGATCATACATCAAAAATCAGCAGTCATTCAACGTAGGAAAAGGAACAACAAATAACGAAGTTCACGTTTTCAAGTAACTGGGTGTTGCAAAATCAGATTAATTACAAAACAATAAAAGTCGCTCAAATTAGGTTATTAATTGTTATTCGTATTAATTAGAAGATACATTTTTAAATAAAGAGTGATCAAGAGGTTTTCAAATTAGAGTTAGCTGTGCTATAAGGCATGTCGTAGCTGTCATAAAGTAAACAAACTACAACACAATCAGTTTAAATAGATTTTGGCAGGCAAATAAATTATTTTCCTTTGACAGCTGTTTAAATGGGCATTTGCTTATAGTTCAATCTCAGACATGGAAAAAATTTCATTCCTCCCTAATTTGAAAACTTTTTGATCACATGTTATAATTTCTTTTAATGCGGCATGTGAAAGTAATAGGTTGTACTGGAAAAATCGTTGTTATGAATTTTAGTTCCTTCTAATAAAAATATTTTAAATTCGTTTAAGTTCTTTTTCGTAAACGTCTCCTCTGTTGCACTTTGTTTATGCTAAAGGCGAAAATGACACCGGCGACTATTTTACTTAGATTGATATTGCTATTGCTTTAATATACCAACATACCACGCAATTTAATTACTATTGTAAGTAAATAGGTGCTAGTAATTTAAAAGATCAGAAAGCTATGACTGTCGATTTCCACATGCGCTTGTTTAGGTACATCATGGTCGCGCTAACAACAAATAAAAAATTCTCTTCTTAGAAGGAAACTTAAACAGTAAACAATATTTGCAGCGTCTACTACCTGCTTTGAAAACATATACGACTATAAAGACAAGCAATTATAAAAGCAATCAACTAAATCCAAATTTTCGGTAGTTATCGACTTTTCATTATTTCGTGTTATAATTTAGTGCAGCATATTCTCAATGTCGAATAATGATTGTATGCAGAATAATAATGTCGAAATTCCGGTGTCAAGTAGGCAAATTTTCACGGAAGGCCGCAATTCCTATCCCGTGCCATCTGGTCAGCCGAATACAATAGCTCTAATGCATGCTAGTTACGGTTTTAAAAGACGATAAATAGATTTTGTTCGCAAAATATTGAAAACATGAAAAGACTATTAATTAAATAGTTTCAAACTGTAAGTATCTATTTGATCTCGTAAATAGTGTTTCTTTCTTCTAATTGTGATAATTCAAAAACTATGCTTGGGTCCCTTTGTTTATACAGATATATATTATACAGGGTGTATCAGAAATAGGTATAAATACTAACTCCGATGGTAGATTACAATATATACAAACTAGAAAAAACATTTCTTTGGCAATGAGACCCTTAAGATATGAGAAAATAATAATTGAAAATTTGACCCAAAATTGTTGAGTACCGCAGGATACTAACAAAAATTTGAGTTCAAAGACATGTTATGCAAAGAGAAGTAAGATAGAAGTGCAAAAAAATTTCTTATCACCTGCCACAAACCAATACTATACGGTAGATCAGTAATTTCTATTCAGTTATCACAAGCCACACAAGTTTTTACGTGTTTGCCACTGTGGATTTACTTTACAATTAGATAATAACCTTTTACAGCTTAAATGCATTGTCGATGTATTATCAGCAGTCCTGAAACAAAATTTTATTTTATTTTTTATTTCAAAAAAAAAACAATGATTTTT
>JABXWE010079958.1:0-12648 GCA_014611495.1 Limonius californicus
GACTATAATTTCGAGACGTCGACAAGAAATTTGACAACGTAACTCAAAACCCGATTCTACTTTTAAGATCTCCATTTCAGGACTAAATCTATGGTTTCGCGTCTAAAATACAAATTATCACCTTAAACTTGAAACCTCGATGTAAGTTCAAGTTCTCAGTTTTAAACTTTAAATTTAAATTTTAAATTTAGTGTTTGAACTAGAGATATTTCAGATCTTGTCTTTAAACTTCAACGTAGGATTCTCAATTCTTAATTCAAAAATTCGACTATAATTTCGAGACGTCGACAAGAAATTTGACAACGTAACTCAAAACCCGATTCTACTTTTAAGATCTCCATTTCAGGACTAAATCTATGGTTTCGCGTCTAAAATACAAATTATCACCTTAAACTTGAAACCTCGATGTAAGTTCAAGTTCTCAGTTTTAAACTTTAAATTTAAATTTTAAATTTAGTGTTTGAACTAGAGATATTTCAGATCTTGTCTTTAAACTTCAACGTAGGATTCTCAATTCTTAATTCAAAAATTCGACTATAATTTCGAGACGTCGACAAGAAATTTGACAACGTAACTCAAAACCCGATTCTACTTTTAAGATCTCCATTTCAGGACTAAATCTATGGTTTCGCGTCTAAAATACAAATTATCACCTTAAACTTGAAACCTCGATGTAAGTTCAAGTTCTCAGTTTTAAACTTTAAATTTAAATTTTAAATTTAGTGTTTGAACTAGAGATATTTCAGATCTTGTCTTTAAACTTCAACGTAGGATTCTCACATTTAATTCAAAAGTTTGACTATAATTTCGAGACGTTGACAAGAAATTGGACAAATTAACTCAAAACCCGACTCTACTTTTAAGATCTCCATTTTAGGCTTGAACTTATGATTTCACGTTTAAAACACAAATTAAATTACAACCATTATTTTAAGGCCGAATCTTTAAACCTTTGACTTAGGGATTATCTGTAACCGACAGGGGACACTCAGGTAAATTTTAAAATATTTACAACATTTTACACATTTTTATATCATATACAAATTCCTTTTACTTTACATAGGAATAAAATGGGGAGCATTGATTTTGAATTTAATACCAAAAATAGAAAGGGAAATTCTTTACTTCATTGTTAATTTTCAAAAGTTTCTATACAAGCAAAATATGAAAATACCATTAAGTTTCCATTTTAAAATATGCACACCGAGTACAGACCTGTAGACTAGTTACAACCGCGCTCGGTCTTTTGTTATGGTATTACAAGCTTCACCATGAGAGGAAATGACAAGATAACAGCGGCTCAAACATTCGGCCTTAAAATAATGGTTGTACTTTACCACCTTAAACATCAAACTTCGACGTAGGCTCAGGTTTTAAACGTTAAAATTTAATTCTAAATTTAGTGTTTGAATTAGAGATATTTCAGATTTTCCCTTTAAACTTTAATTTAAGATTGTTGTATTTAATTAATATTTGGATTGTACTTTCGGGACGTCGACAACTTTGTCGTCGAGAACTTAACTCAAAACACGACTTTAAATATAAGATTTCTAGATCAAGCTTAAATTTAAAATTTCACGTTGGAAATACAAATTACCAGCTTAAACTTGAAACTTCGACGTTGATTCAAGGTCTCAGTATTAAACTGTAACAACATGTTCCGTGGTTGAACTTAAGATCTTGGTATTTAATTCAATATCCTGGTTTTAAATTATAATTCTAGATTTAGAGTTTAAATCAGAGATTTTCAGTATTTGCTTTTAAACTTCAACTTAGGATTGTCACATTTATTCAAAATTTTCACTATACTTCCGGGGCGTCGACAATAAACTCGAGAACTTCACTAGTAATACGACTTTAAATATAAGATCTTTACTTCAAACTTAAACTTAAAATTTTGAAATGCAAATTACCATCTTAAACCTGAAACCTCGACGAACTTAGGATTCTCACATTTAATTCAAATGCTTGACTATAATTTCGAGACGTCGACAAGAAACTGAACAACTTAACTCAAAACCCGACTCTATTTTTAAGATCTCCATTTCAGGATCGAACTTACGATCTCGCGTTTAAAATACAAATTACCATCTTAAACTTGAAACCTCGACGTAAGCTCAAGTTCTCAGTTGTAAACTTTAAATAATAATTTAAAATTTAGTGTTTGGATTCGAGATATTTCAGATCTTGCTTTTAAACTCCAACTTAGCATTGTTACATTTAATTAAAAATTGAACTGTACTTCCGGGACGTCGGAGAACTTAACTTGAAACACGACTTTAAATATAAAATCGTTATTTTAAGCTCAAACTTAAAATTTCACGTTTGAAATATAAATTGTCACTTTAAACTTTAACCCTCGATGTAGACTCAAGGTCTCAGTATTAAACTGTAACAACATGTTCCGTGGCTGAACTTAAGATCTTGATATTTAGCTCAATATCCCTACTTTAAATTTTAATTCTAGAATTAGAGTTTAATTCAGAGATGTTCAGCATTTTGCCTTTTAAGTTCAACTTACGATTGTCACATTTAATTCAAAAGTTTCACTGTAATTTCGGGACGTTGACAATAAACTACACAACTTAACTCAAAAGATCATTTCAAGCTTGAACTTGTGATTTCACTTTAAAATAAAGATTTTTATCCTAAAACATTCATGTATGTTTAAGATCTCAGTTTTAAACTATAACTAGATGCTTCGTAGTTGAACTTGAAATCTGGATATTTAATTCAATATTCCGACTTCAAACTTAAGTTCTAGATTCAGAATTTGAAATTTGAATTTCAGGATCATGGCTTTAAACTTCCACTTAAGATTGTCGTATTCAAATTTTGACGATAATCTAAGCATGTAGGCGACAAACTCCAGAACTTAACTGAAACCTGACTTTAAACTTAAGATTCTCATTTCAAACACAAGATTTCACTTTTAAGCACAAATGTCCCCCTTTAAATCTGTACGTATGCTCATCACATCAGTTTTAAACTGTAACTTGATCTTGCGGGGTTCAACTTGAAACTTTGATATTTAGTTACATATGCCGACTTTAAACTTTAATTCTAGACTTACTAATCGAATCAGATACATTTGGGTATCTTGCCGTTAAACTTTAACTAAAAATTGCCACATTTATTTGTTAAAGATTTGTTAAATATTTCAAGCGCTAGTTTTGGTCAAGTGCAAAAGTCTTTAAAGAAACTTGTAGTAAGTCAACGTACTAATTGTTTTTTTCCCATGTTATCGAGCACATTATAACTAATTAATAAACATCATACATAAATGTAAAACTAATGGATTCTATTAATTTAAAAGAAAAATTACAATGATAACCAAAAACGCAAACAACACAAAAACTGGAAATTGTTTACAACAAAATGTTACTCCAAAATAGTAAACAATTATTATTTAGTTACCTTGTATTTTTTTTATAATAACAACCGGATGTTATTAAGTAGTGTTTCTCAATTAATCGAATTTAATGCGTAAAATGGAATTTTACTGAAGATTGACAGTAGTGACGCGATAACTCATAAGCTTATGCAGTAGCACTTTTGAGGCAACAACTGTAGTTCCACTAATTTCGTCACTTTTTTTAATAATATCTCAACTTTTAGTCGCCTGAGTATAAAAGACTCTTTAAAGATGCAAATTTTGTGCTTAAACTCGACATATTCATATTCAAACTCAAAACCTGAGTTTAAACGTAAGATCCCCATTTCAAACTAGATCTCAAGATTTTGTTTAAAATATAAATTACCACCTTAAACTTGGAACCTTGACGTAAGTTCAAGCTCTCAATTTTAAAATTTAACCAGATGTTACGTGCTTGAACTTATGTTCTTGATATTTAGTTCAATATTCCGACTTTACATTTGAATTCGGTCTTCAGGTATTCAACTGGAGATATTTCAGTATCTTACCTTTAAACTTCAACTTAGGATTGTTACATTCAATTCAATATTTCGACTGCTATTTTGCGATATCGACAATAATCTCGACATCGTAACTTTAAACTTCTAGTTGAGAATTTATGTTAAAGCTCAGTTCGTTATTTAACTAAATTAAATTTAAAAAATCGAGTTACGGCATTAAATTTGAAATGTATATATTTAAGTCAAAATAATCATATTCAAATTCTTGTTCTTGACTTTAATTATTAATGCGAGATTTAAACTTAAATTCTGGTGTTAGAGTTTAAATCAGAGATATTTCAGTACTTATATTGCTTTTAAACATCAGCTCAAAATCATCACATTTAATTCAAGATTTGGACTGTAATTTCGAGACTTCGAAAATAAACTTGAGAGCTTAACTCAAAACACGACTTTAAACTTAAGAACTCCATTTTAAACCTGAACTCAATATTTTGCGTTTATTATACAACATTTCCACCTTAGAACATCTACGTAAACGCAAGAACTTAAATTTCAACTATAACAATAGATGTTTCTTGATTGAACTTCACATCTTGATATTTGGTTCAACATCTCGACGTTAAACGTTAATTCTAGATTTAGTGTTTAAATCACAGATATTTTAGATCTAGCTTTCGATTTTCAACTCAAAATTGTGACATTAAATGTTTAATTTCGACAGTAATCTAAAATCGTCGACAATAAACTCGACAACTTAACTCTAAACCCAAATTTAAAATCAAGATCACAGTTTTAGTTTATACCTAGATATTCCGTAGATGAACTTAATATCTTGATATTTAGCTCAATATCCCGATTGTAAATTGTAATTGTAGATTTAGTGTTTGCATTTCTGATATTTTAGCATCTTGATTTTAAACATTATGTATGCACTGCCACCTTCAATTTAAAATATCGATGGCAATTTTGGGACGTCGACAATAAACTATTGATATTGTAACATTGTTATAAATCTGATATTTCACTAAAGTTTAAGTGAAAAATTCAACTTTATTTCGTTAAATTTAAAATTTCGACACTTAAACTCGAAATAATCACGTTCAATGAGAAACTTAATTCGATATATTCAACACAAACACAAGCTACGACATTAAATTCGAAAGCTCAACACAAATCAAAGTTGTTTGCTTAATTTTCATTTGGAGATTTAATGTCTGTAGTCAACTTCTCAACATTTAACTCCAAATCTCGACTGTATAGTTAAGACATCTTTGTCAAACTCGAAATTTCAATTCCGAACTTTAATTCACAAACTCAAGACTTCTACATTAAATTCAAAACTTCAACACAAATTAAAGCTGTCGACTTTATATTTCAATTAGAGATTCAACATATAAAGACATCTCAACATTTGACTCAAAATCTCGACTTTACACTACAGTCAAACCCGAGACCTCAATTATAAACTTTAATTTAAAATGTTGACGATAGTTTTGGGACGGCGACAACCAACTTGAGTTTGTAATTTCAAACTTCAAGTTGAGAATTTTTTGTTAATAGTAAATAGCCGATTTTTCAATAAATTTTGAGTGAAAAATTTCGAAAATGAAGCAGAAATAATCACGTTCAATTAGAAATGTTGACATTCAACTCGAGAATTCGCCACAAACTCAAGACTTCGATATTAAATTCGGAACTTCGACTCAAATTAGAGTTGGCGATTTTAAGTTTAAATTCAAGATTTAGCATCGTATGTCACTATCTCAACATTAAACTCTAAATTTCAACTTTTTATTTGAGACATCTCCGTGAAACTCAATATCTCAATTGTAAACTCTATATTAAATGCTCGACTGCAATTTCGGGATGGCGACAATAAACTCAATATCGTAACTGCAAAACTTCAAAATGAGAATTGTTGTTAAAAGTCAGAAGTTCGACGTTTAACTAAATTTTTAGTAAACAATTTGAGTTTACGAGATTAAACTTGAAATATAGACATTTAATTAGCACTAATCACATCCAACTAGAAATGTCGACATTTAACTGGAATCTTTAGTTCAAGGCTATCTGCAGTAAATTCACAATCTCAATACAAATTAGAGTTCTCGACTTCAAGTTTCATATCGAAATGTAGGTCTACATCTCAACATTTAACTCCAAATATCGACTTTACACTAGGGGTATCTCTGTCAAAGTCGTAATCTCACTTATAAGCTTCAATTCAAAATTTCAACTGTAATTTCGAGACCGCTGCAATAAACTTGAGATCCTAATTTCAAATAGAGAATTTCTTGCTAAAAGTCTTTAATTCGGTCTAACTAAATTTTGAGTTAAATATTCAAGTTTACGGTGTTGGACACAAAGTGTCGACATTTAATTGAAAATGATCACGCTCGACTACAAATATCTCGAAATCTTGACCACAAACTTAAGACTTTTACGTTAAATTCGAAATGTTAACATAAATTAAAGTTGTCGACTTTAATTCTTAATTCATGATTTTACATCTAAAGTCAACGTCTCAACTTTTAACTTCAAATCTCAACTTTACACTTGATACATCTCAGTCAAACGTGAGAGCTCAAGTATAAATTTAAATTTAAAATTACCACCGCAATTTCGGGACATCGATAATAAACTCGAGATCGTACTTTCAAACTTCTAGTTGAGAATTTCTTCTTAAACGTGAGAAATCTGATATTTAATCTAAATTTTGGGTTAAATATTCAAGTTTACGGCACTAAACTTATAATGTTGACATTTAAATCGAAATAATCAACTTTAACTACATATTCATCTTGAAATCTTGACCACAAACTCAAGACTTTCATGTTAAGTTCGCAACCTCAACACAAATTAATGTTGTCGACTTCATATTTCACTTCGAGATTCAACATTTAAAGACAACGTCTCAGCATTTAACTCAAAATCTCGACTTTACACTAGAAATATCTCTGTCAAACTCGGAATCTCAGTTATAAACTTTAATTAAAAATTTCGAGTGTAGTGTCGCAATAAACTCGAGATCGTAACTTCAAACTTCAAGTTAAAAATATCTTCTTAATAGCCATATTCCGACATTTAAGTCGAAATAATCATGTTCAACTAAAAACTTTAATATCCAACTTGATATATTCACAACAAACTCAAGACTTCGTGTTAAATTCGCAACTTTAAATGAAAGTTCTCGACTTTAATTTTTAATTCGAGATTCGTCATCTAAAGTCACCATCTTGATATTGAAACCCAAATCTCTTTACGCTTGAAACATCTCTGTCAAATGCAAGATCTCAATTATAATATTCAATTCAAAATTTGGACTGTAGTTTTGGGACGGCCGTAAGTTCGACATCAAAACTTCAAATTGAGAACAGCCGGTTAAAACTTAGAAGTTTAACATTTAACAATAACTAAAATTTTATTTGAAATTTCGAGTTCATGACATTAAACTTGAAATGTAAACATTTAAGTCAAAATAATCACATTCAATTAGAAATCTTGACGTTCAGCTCGAAACATTAATCACAAACTTGAATTCGAAACCTTAGGACAAAATAGTTTTCTCGTTTTTAATTTTCAGTTCGAGATTTAACATCTGAAATCAACATTTCAACATTTAGGTCCAAATCTCGACTTTATACTTGAGACATGTTTGTCAAACTCAAGATTTTCATTAGAAGTTTCGATTTGAGTTTTCATATTTAAACTCTAAATATCGATAATCAACCCTGGATCTTGAATTTAAGCTCAAGACTTTTACATTAATATTTCGATTTTAAATTCGAACATTTGCGTAACATTCTACGTCTTGAAAAGGAAAGTCAAAGTTTATTTTTTTAGGGAAATCTGGAGTTTTAGTGTTTTTGGGTTGGAAAAAAACTTGAATTTTCGCTGACTTTAAGGACAACTACAAGTTTGAGTAATACATAAATAAAGATTTTTTTATATCAGCAATAAATTAGTAGTTATACCAGCTTTGAATTGACCAAGAAAAATTCTTTATATTAATGGGCTTTTTTACTTGAAAGTTACGAAAGGTAAAGTTTACTGGCACTGCCCCAGCCTACACGCATATTAAAGTTCAAATTTCAGCTTATAAATCGCGTAATATTCAATACTTTTAGAACGCAGTTTTGTTTAAATTAATAAAGATGGAAATGTTAAGCATTTAAATAAGCCGGAATTAAATTGGAAGCTATTTTTAGCGTCAAATAACTGTTTACGAAATTCTAGTGGAAAATTTGCCCAAATTAATGGGTTTAAAAGTTTCCATCGCGAATAGGTAACGGAATTTACGGTCAAGTTCGTTCCACCAGGAAGTGAACTTGAAATTGCAACATGCTGATTCCATTCCTTCAAAAGTTTATACGCAAGTATTTTACACTGGGTCTTCATGTCATGATAATTCTAGATGATATATTATATATTTCTCCATCTGCAAGGTGAGAAATAAAACAACTACATAACCTCAAAATGGGTACTTGTGGTAAGTTTCAGGATGATTCAATCGGCAACAAATTTGCAACCACTTGTGCTTGTACAATTATTTATAGATACCGTATAGAAAAGCATACACGGCTTATAATAATACAAAATTTTTTCACTTACATATATTCTGAAATGACATAAATAAGAAACTAGGCAATAATTAATACTATCGCACTTGACAAGTCCTTAGGCTCAAGTGCACCCATTATCATTGAATAAATGCATCAATTTGCATTATATAGTTTTTTCTGTTGGAAATGCAATCTCACGCGCAATAATTACGTTCTTATTAACACCACAGATAAACATCAATTCAAAATTAGACTTATTTACATTTCAAAACACAATCATTGACGCCGACAGATTTCGAGAATAACAATCATGAGCGAATCATTTTAGAATGGAAAGTCCAATTATCGGCTACTGACGTCATTTGGAACCCTACAAACAATGTTTTGTTTTCGTCTCAAGGGGATCCACAATTATAGCAGGTATAGAAGATTAGCGTCAAATCGATATAGTTTATTAATTCTGAAATATTCTAAATATCCAAGTTTTGCATAGGGTGATCTTTTAAAAAGTCCTATCGAATTACCCATTAGAAAACCTCGCAATTAAGGAGTGTTAGACTGGTGGCACATAATGGTTAAGAACACCATCTTGCTGAAAGTAAAATATTCTTTCGTTGTTAACGACACTGATTTCCTGCGGTCTTTGTTAGTGAACATTTCTAATTTAGAGAACCAATATTAAGATATCCTAGGATATTTACCGATGTCAAGAAATAATGCGACAATTTTCTGTTTTAACCGGCCCATTAAGGTGAAAGTGCATTCCCAGCTAAATCTGGCATCTTTTAATACAATTTGATTATAGTTTATAATAAGTATCATATCAGCAAAATTCTTTTTTTCGTTTCTGATATCTTTAGAGTTTCTAAGTTTTATTACTCTTAAACAGCACACCAACTTTCTATCAAGTTTCTGTGAAATATGTTTGATCGAATTATTTGTCTCAAAGGAAGGGCTTGGTGTGGGTTTGTTGTTTACTTTGAAAGACGGTTTTTGTTAATATCATGGCAGAAATTAATTTTTTCGAGTAGTTGTAAAACGAACAACATATGTGTAAGATAAGCTTGCGGTATTTTAACTGCCCATTACAATTTATTATTTATAACTATCTCCAGATAGAGTAATTCTAATTTTAATATCTTTTTCACTATCTATATCATCAGATGAGCTACAACTTTCAATATTACCATTCGCGTCCACCACAGAGAACCACCTCAAAAATGGTCTTTACTGCTTACTAATTTCACATCTACTAGCACCTTCTTCAGTAGAATACTACCGGTTAGCCAACAACCTCTTCAATTATCGTTATCATCATTCATATCTATCTGGATCACATTGAAAGTCGTGTCAGTTAGCGATTTCTATAGCAACGTCTTCTTCATTACATATGCCACAAGTTGGACCACAACCACCACTATTCTCATTTACAAGTATCAGCTTTCGAACGCTTTCAGAAACGACCTTCTCCTGTCTTCTAAGATTTTATTATTCCGAAACCAGCCGTTTCTGCCACTATGTCCATTCGTAGCGTCACCATCAGTCATGGTTCTTAGCAACATGTTTATTACAAATACCACCCGTTGGACTGAAACTTCTTCTATAACTTTGGCCATGATAGCTATCTGAATCACCCCAAAAATAGCTTTCGCTATTTATCAATTTCAATTTCAACAACATCTTCTTTATTAAAAATACCACAAATTGGATTAAAACCTCTTCTATCAACTTAGCCATAATAGCTGTTCAAATCATCTCAAAAATAGCTTTCACTATTTACCGGTTTTAGCTTCATCAATATCTTCTTCATTAGAACTAAACTTCTTCTATTACATTAGCCATAACATCTACCTGAATCACCTCAGAAATTGATTTTACTGTCCACCGAGTTCAACTTCATCAATATTTTCTTCATTAGGAATACCTTCCTGGATTAAACTTCTTCTATTACCCTAGCCATAACAGCTATCTGAATCACCTCAGCAATGGCTTTCACTATCTACCGATTTCAACTTCATCAACTTTTTCTTCATCAGGAATACCACAAGTTGGAAATTCTTCTATTACCTTAGCCATAACAGCTAACTGAATTGCCTCAAAAATGGTTTTCACTATCTACCGATTCCAAGTACATCAATATTTTCTTCATGAGGAATACCACAAGTTAGATTAAACTTATTGTATTACCTTAGCCATAACAGTTAATTGAATCACCTTAGAAATGGCTTTCACTATCTACCGATTTGAACTTCATCAACGTGTACTTCATTAGGAATACCACAAGGTGGACGTTCTTCTATTACCTTAGCCATAACAGCTATCTGAATCACCCCAAAAACAGCTTTCAGGATTTACCGATTTCAACTTCAGCAACATCTTTTTCATTACGAATATCACAAGTTGGAATCTTTACTATTACCTTAGCCATAACAGCTAACTAAACCACCTTAGAAATGGCTTTCACAATCTACTGATGCCCAAAACATTACCTTCAAGGTTAACTTTTGGACATCTTTTATAGTTAACCTTTTAGTGACTTTGAGGATGCCTTAGGATTGCTCTGTGTTTTACTAATTTGTGACATAGTTAACCTACAGGTTAACTTATGGTTGACTAATGGTAATCTTGTATGTTTGAGAGGTTAACTGTTAGTTACCCTTCGGGTAACTTTGATTATGTGGTATCTTATGGGCTTACAGTATTGCTCAATATAAGTCAAAAAGTGTTGGATCCGTAAATGAGACGTTTAAGTGCAGTTTTCTAATTAAATTTCTTTCAAATTGACATTGACTAACGTTTCCTCTTCTGTTTAATCGGGATTTCCCAATTTTTTCTCTATTCTGTCTTATACCTTCTTCGTGTTATTTAAAGCTACTGTACCTATTTTATTTGTTGCTTTGTGTTTTAGCTTCTTTGAAATTATAGTAACTGCCAGTTTTCGAACTGTTTTTATCCACAATTTCTGACGTCCCTTCAGTATGAACCTCTGCGTTAGGTTTTTTGCATATTCATTACTATAGACTTACGTAGACGTCTCGTGGACTGTATTGTTGATTGATTGATTTGTAAGAGCGAGATCTAGGACGCAGTTTTCCAAGCATCTCTAAGCACTGCAGCCATCATTCCATCCCTGTTATTGTAGACCCTTTTAGCATATATACTCAACCCATAAAATCTCTTCAGCATCCCAGAAAACTGTGGCCATCACTTTTCCCGCCGAGAAATGCGTGTTCATTTCTGGGATGGTGGAGAGCCATTATGAAACCATTGCATGGACTATTGTTCCGTCGGTGGGTCCCAGTGGTGTATCCAGGTCTCATCCCCGGTTACAGTTTTAAAGAAGAAGTTCTCATCTTGGGATAAAGCCGCCAAATTATCCTCGCACATTTGTCGCATACACAATTTTTGTTCAGGTGTGAGCAGCCTGAGAATCCACCGTGCTGACAACTTGCTCATTCCCAAACCTTCATAAAGGATTTTAAAAACAGATGTTTCTGATATACCCGTTTCTGTTGCAATAACTGAAAATGTCACTCGGCGATCAATCAACATCAAATCTTCTTCTTTATGGGCTCCTCTGTTCGTGCTTCAAGAAGTCTTCCGCAGTTTGAGTCATCCTGAATGGACTCTCTGCCCCATTTGAATTGCTTACACCAAAATTTAACTTGAAAATAGGACGGGCATATTTTCACCATACACAGTCATCATTATCTCATGGATATTCTTTGGATTATTGCCTTCTTTCGTTATAAATTTTATGACGCTTCTGTGTTTAAGTTTTAAGTGAATCATTTTTGCACCTCTATCTCGCCGGCCTCGGTGGTCTAGTTGTTAGCGCATTTGCCTTTAGATCCGAGGGACGCGGAATCGAACCTGGCTGAGGTCGGTGAGATTTTTCTAGCGGGTAGAAATCTGAAAATGCGCCTTCTGTGTACAATGGGCCAAATGTGCCCAAGTGCATAGAGATGCTTGGAAAACCGGGTCCTAGATCTCGCTCTTTCAAATCATCATCATCTCTATCTCTATGCACAAATGATAAATCTTAAGCGAGTTGTATCAAACTTGGAGGTTATACTCTAAAATGTCACAGAGACTTGCTTGCTTGCTTTGAAAGAGCGAGATCTAGGACGCGGTTTTCCAAGCATCTCTATGCACTTGGGCACATAGAGACTTACATAATAAATTAATAAATTATCAGGATAGCGTC
>JABXWE010079969.1:0-17351 GCA_014611495.1 Limonius californicus
CCAGCAGCTCTTCTCAGATGGTCCATTTCTAACACTCTCGGCATATAGAGCTACACTTTTCACGATTGTGTTGTATATTTGGATTTTTGTTTTTCTTGTTATGTCCCAGAGTATACTATTAATTGCACCAATTACTTTTTTACTCTTTTTAATTCTTTCACATATTTCGCTTTCATTATTTCTTTCTTCACCTATCCTCGCTCCTAAGTAAGTGTACTCCTCGCATCTTCCTATTACCTCTCTCGTGTCCAGTTCTAATCCTCTCGTGTGTGCAGTACCTAACGGCAGATATTTTGTCTTGTCGATGTTTAGTGTTAAACCCCATTTTCCGTGTTCTTCCCTGGTTTCCTGGTCATATACTCTACGTCATCTTTTTCCTGAGCTATTACTATTGGATCGTCTGCGAATTGTAGGCTATATATTGTTGTGTCTCCTATAGGTATTCCCATTCCGCAGCATTTCATGTTGCATTCTCTCATCTTACACATAAACTTTAAATTACGTTGGCGCTCCATTCTTGACTTTGGCTAACTGTCCTTCGTACAAGTTTATCACCGCTTTAACCGTTTATCCTACTTTTCCTTCTAGTATTCCCCACATTGGAACATTGGAACACTGTCGTATGCTTTTGCTAAGTCTATCAGTGCCAGGTGTCATTCGCTTCCCGTAGCGTGTTTCTTTTTTATTATTAGGGATAATGTGAAAAGGTTGTCTAAGCAGGACCTCCCAGCTCTGAAACCCCTTTGTTCTTCTGCTTCTCTATCAATGTACTGTTTTTCGACTAGATTCCCTATGATTCTGCTGTATATTTTACTAAAACTATTTAAGACCGCAATTCCTCTATAACTGTCTCATATACCTTTCCGCCCTTTTTTTTTTTGTGTATGGCGGATATCCAAGCTGATTTGTATTCCATTGGAATTTCATCTCCATTCATACATTGATTTATTAATCTTCTCAGAAGTTTGAACATCTTCTCCGTTCTACTTTTAATCAATTCGTTTAGGATTCCCCTTATAGTTTTTCTAACTGTCCAAAATCTCTGTGAATAGATAATCGATTCTAATTGGCTCCATAAATTTTGTTTGCTAGTTGTTGCTAATCTGCCAAATACTATCCATGGCATGATTATCAACGCTGCGCTGAATCTAAGGTTGAGAATCCTACGGCTGTATATTATTTTAATCCTATTAAACCTGTGTGATTCAACAAACGTGTGGATAATAAAGGGCATTTGCTTTCAGGTTAACTGCTTTATCGTGGTTTGAAATACGATATGCAAGAATTGATTGAGCAAAAATTACATAATAAACTCTGTTTGTTTCTAACCTTTTAATAGTTTCATGGCTATAACTTGTTCAAAGTTATTCAAATTTAATTTACCTAATAAAAAGATATCTTCTTCTTATCAAATCTTACACGTTTGTCATAATATTTGTTGTATAAATGTGAATGCAATATTCAGCTCCGTTACTAGTCCCGTTTACTATTCACGAAGAAAAAAACATCTCGTGGTAAGTGCCCTTGTTTTATAATTATTCGTCTTGCATTTTTGTCATTTGAACAGAGAAATGGCAGCGAAGATGGTACCAATCTTCGCACTATTATTAGCGCTGGTTTCAAAATCGTACAATCAGCGTTCGTTTACGGGAAGGACGCAACTGTGGGAGCCAGGAGTAAACCCACATGCAGATCGCATAACAGGGGGTTGTTTTGATATGCTTGACAATAACGATACGTCCATGGAAATTGAACACGACTTGGAGGGACTGGAAATTCCAGACAGTTTTGATGCGCGCCAGCATTGGCCAAACTGTCCCAGTATAAGAGAGATTAGCAATCAAGCAAACTGCGGTTCGTGCTGGGTAAGTTGTATATTGGCATGGCTTTGTGAAGTTATGGTAAATCCGCATAAACAGTAAAAGGAAGACTAATAGTAATCTTTACTACAAAAATTATAAGAGCTCCGAGCATGATAGAAAGATATCATTATTGCAAGATTTTTAGCTGCAGATGTAAGGTGAGAGATCTATAGCATATCTTTAATCTAGTTTTATGTTGTCAAGCTACCGTTAGCAACAAAATACTTGTTAAAAACACAATGTTGTTAAGTTATTAAAAATACTTTTTATTTGTGTAGGGTATGGCTATCATCGCCTTTTTTCGTTTTTGTAAAAAAATAATGCTAGAACAATATCATTATTATAAGATTCGAGGTAACAAAATATTTGCCAAAACGCAAGTTGTCAAGTGCTTTCTCTAGAATGTGAGTGTCTTTTATTGTACTTCCCTTCTCCTCATTATTTTCTATTTTTTTCCTGATCTTCATGTGAAAACTTCTATAACAACTTAGCGTTGACGTTTCGGGAATATTATCGGCCATAAAAATTGTTTCTTGGCACCACGATGAAAGAAAACCAATTGGAATGACACAGTAGTCAATGTAGGAACTATTTACTTATGATTGATCATAGGTAAAAACGCGGCTATCCAATAATAAAATTCAGGTAGGTATTCTTGAAAACAGTCAATATACTGCTTAGTGTAACAGCACCTAAAACGATATTTACGCTTGTAGCCACTTCCTAGATCGTTAAAAGAATGCGGTATACAGCAACATCAGTTGTAATCCCTTAGTTTGGTTGTACACTACATTGTATACTGGTTGTGACTTAGTAGAGGTAGGATCATGACTCCATAATTTTTGGTTAACAATTTTTTAATCACAGTCTTGATGACTTTTAACAATACTACAGAAGGATTCTAAACAGATAAAGTAAACTTCTCCACCTGTTCTGGGGATCAGCTCTCTCGTTTCCAGTAATGCATTGGCAGCCACATCAAGATTACCTTAACAGTTTCTAGTCATTCTCAAACAATTTCAGATTCAAAGGTGTAAGAAATCAAAGCTTTAAGCGCTTCCTAAATGTCTGGTACTATAAAAGTCTGGTTCTACTATAGCTTCTCTTCTTCTTAGGCATATTTGAACATCTATGACGTAAATCACTGCTTGAAAAATAGATGGAGTTTGATCAAACGTTTTTGACAACCTTACTCATAGATCGTATGTATCTTAGAAACCCCGATTGTTTGTTCTGGAAGCGTCTGTGTACTAAACGATTGATACTCTTTGTGTGACGGTCCGGAATAATCACCTCATAGAATCACTAATTAGTATGTCAGTTGGTTTGCCCAGCAAGTCCTACTAAAAAATTTTATAATTTCCAAATACTCAATCAAATTCCCTAATTTCAATTTCTTGTTTTACTGCATTCTAAAAGTATTTTGCATAGTAATCTCCCTTACTTTGCAGCTGCTGTTGGGTAAGTATGTGGTTCCCATATAGGAAAACCGTCGTCCTTCTAGTAACTTGTTCTGCATTCTCATTCTCTTCGTTTGCCAATTGATCATTGGATTCAGCTTCCAAGTTTTCCGATCAGCCTATGGCAAATCCATTGTTGCTCTTAAGATGTTTCTTCCGAGACATGGGTTCCAAGTAACTTCCTAATCTAATATGGTTCCCAATATTTAAATTTATTAAAAAATGTATTTGGTATCATCAATTCTCAATATTGAAGTTATCGTGTTACGTTTGCTTCCAATAGTAACTACTAGGTCATCTGAAAATCCCTGTATGTTTAACTCCAGGTTCACTGAGTTTTGTGAGAAGATCGTTAATAACCATTAACCATAGGACGGGCAATAAAACTCCACTTTGAAGGCACCCCTTCATCGCCTTAACAGTCACTGAGCCATTTCACAGTTTTTCCAGTATTTTTGTTTGAGCGTAGATTGAGAACATCTTATGGCTGTAAAATCTACATGTAGGTATTCATTCATTCATTTGGCAGAGCAAGTAAATGCTACATTTGGGACATTAAGGGTTTAGCGTTGATAGTCATGCATACCTGTTGCCAATCCGGAGGCTAGAAACTTATTGATGGGCTCGCTCCATCATCAGGTTCCTGCAAACCGGCTCCTAAGTACTTGTGTCTAAGGACTTGAAGCCTCGGACAGTTAGTTGGAATGCAGAGTGATGATAATTCCTCCTGTCTCCTAGAACCTGCACATGGGACTATCTACTAGCCCCATGGTGTGCAGGTGTTTATTGAAGGATCCCATGACCAGTTAAAATGTTGACCACAATTCTAACGTGCTTCCTGCTAATACTAAGAAGTTGTTTGGTGCGACTTTGCCAGGGTCCTTGTATAAGTAGCTTCGTCATTCGCATCCCTGTTTTAAAAATCCAATTGCTGTTAAAAGGGGACAATAATGTTGGTGTAGGGAATTCCGAGAGCTGGCTCCGTGCCAATGAGTGACCTCTGCGAACTTCCTCTAGCCATGGAGGCTGTCTTCTCGTTTCTTTTGTGTGACGATGTCCGGCGATTTATAGCACCTTCATCCAATTCTGCGAGCCGATTGTGTCTAAAGCCAACTTACATTCTTGATCCAATTTTATAGTACGTTTTGGTAGAACTAAGAACCATTATAGCCGCTTGGCTGTCAGAGCATATACAGGGTGTTAAAAAAAGTGTCACAAACTTTGAGGAGTGAAAGTATGACCCAAAATATGGCGAAAAGTTTTAATTAACGTGGGTTCGCAAATGGACGGTTTCGAAGTTACGAAACATTTTGCGTTTACACCATTTTTTTATTATGTACAAACAAACAAACAAATAATTATACACTGTCTCGGATTCGGTGGCATCCCTGATATACTCGTTGCTGCAGCTCATCGAGGTCGTTTACAGGTGTAGAGTACACAAACGCTTTCAAATATCCCCAAAGAAAGAAGTCAAAGGGGTTTAAATCGCTCGATCTTGCAGGCCATGATACAGGTCCGCCCCTTCCTACCCATCTTCGTCCAAAAGTTTCGTGTAAATGGTCTCGAACAACAATCGAAAAATGCACCGGAGCACCATCGTGCTGGAACCACATTTGCTGCCTTTGGTTCAAACGAATGTCGTCTAAAAGATTACCCAGTGTGTTTTGCAGAAAGTTTAGGTAACCAGCGCCTGTTAATCGGTTTTGTTAAAACAACTGGACCCAGTATATTGTCGCCCAAAATACCCATCCAAATATTCAATAAAGAACGTACCCGATATTCCATAATAACATGGAGATTTTCGTCGGCTCACACATGGGTATTGTGGAAATTTAAAACTCCGTTTCGTGTGAACCCGGCCTCATCAGTAAAAAGAATATTGGCAAGAAAATTGTGGTCCTCGACATCATTGCGTAGAAACCAGCGGAAAAAAACCAAGCCTGTTTGATGATCAGGTGCATTTAGGACTGCACTCGTTGTACATGGTATGGGTGAAGCTGCTGCTCGTGTAGGATTACTAATTCCTACCTCGGCTGATATTCTCCGCAAACTTGTATCCGGATTCTGCTCTACCCGTGCTAATATTGCCACTTCTGCCTCAGGGGTGCACACCGGCCTTGGTCTCCCGGAATTATGGTACTGTTTCCCAAATGAACCGGTGTCACCCAATCTTTGGTGTAGTCTTACAAAACAACGAACTGAAGGGATCTGGCGATTGGGATGAGCGTCAACATACAGTCGTACCGCTTCTCTGGCATTCCCATTAGCAAGACCATACATGAAATGCATGTCGGTTAATTCAATGTTAGAGTAAACAGGCATAGCGAGAATTCGAATTATGCACTAACCACTGAATGTCAACCTGTATGACATACGATAAGAAAAAAAAAAAGATAAGGAAAAAAATGCACAACTGCTAGAAAGGGAATAATCTTTTGCATCTCCGAAACCGTCCATTTGCGGACCGACGTTCATTAAAACTTTTCGTCATATTTTGGGTCATACCTCAAAGTTTGTGACCCTTTTTTTTTAGCACCCTATATAGATATGTTTATTATAATAGCTCCGTCGAAGGATATTCTGGATACAAGCATGGCGAAGATATCTGCGTGGAAGACGGAGGCAGATGTACTGAGAGCGGTAAAAACTTTGCTCCGGGTTAATCGGCGTAGATACCCGCCCCTGAACCTTCCTCAGACGTTGATCCGCCTGTACCAGACTTAATCAGCCGGCCTGAGTAGATGCTCGGGATAGTTCCACACACCCGGGTTGGGTATGAATGTTCTGTAGCGATTCTTGAAAGAGTACGTTAGTGGCATGCGCAGCGAAAAGGCTTCTGTCGTTAATGATAGCGCCGTGAAATACCCCTGCGCTGCTCATTCGTCCTTTCACTGTCTGCTACACTTCAGTCCAGAAGAGCACCTAGAACCGCGGTAGATGCAGTGCGTATCGCTTCTGCCGCTCCCAGACAGGCCAGTTGTTAGAGCTAAGTGCGGCATCGTTGGGTAGTTACCGTTAGGGTAGCAAGCCACCAAAATATAGACACATAGAAGTCGTTAGGTAAAAGCAGAGGCGCTAACACGACGTGAAAACTCTGACATCAGGCTCCACCGCGGCTATACTAATACTGATGATACACCTAATAATTCTGTTTTAACTGACACGCAGGTTTCTGCAATTTGTTCCTTGATGCAGATTTACTACTTTATGTAATGCTTAAATTTATGCAACATACGTCCATAAAATATTTGACAATCGGAAATTGAATAACCCATTCTCTAAAACCAGTAATTCAATTGATATAAGTATAAATCAATTAGTAATCCTTGGCTAATGGTTGTACAAGAATTGTACATTTTATAAAATAAAACAACTGTAATGCACAACACACTATACTGGCATGTTGTCTCTCCTCGCAGACAGAAGTGTATAAGCTTCTGCCGCTAATGATAGTGTTCTGCCGTGCAAGCGCCCGGTACTTTCGTTTTTTTCAAAGGCTTCTACACTTCAGTCTGTTGACTTTCATCTTCCATACCTTCATCCGTATCACAATGTATATGGTATAGGGACTTAAGATCAAGAAGAACCCCCAGATCTACGGTATGTACATATGCATCGCTCTTGTATTTCCCAGATAGGCTAATCCTTGGAGCTAAGTAAAATGCCGTTGGCTAATCATTTTTATGGTGGCAAGTCACCAAACTAAAGATGCGTAGGCAGCCATTGGTCTTACATTTGCGAGATGTGTCCACAGAGTATTCCTTTGTATTTGTCTATTTATGTGGTCCTTCCAGATAAGCTTGGCATCAAGTATCACTCCAAGATATTTAATCGCAGCAGAAGTATGTAGTCTGGTTCTGAGGATTTCTGGCTCAATGAAACCATTCAATCTTTTTCTCGTAGTAAAGATCGCTAACTCGGCATTTGATAGGTTAACCTCCAGTTGTCATCGGCATATCCGTGCGCGTGTAGGCTATGCACCTGTAAATCTTGTAGTAGGCTGTCCATTACCAGGTACCACAACCTTGTAACCGACACTTGCCATACTGCTGTTCAGTGCAACGTTGTCTTTCGGATTTCCCAACACTTCTCCGAACCATTTATACGTGTTTATTCAATAACTATATTTACTGTCACGTTGTCAAGTTGTCTAAAATACCTTCAACATCAATAAATTTGATATTACCTTTGTCCTTGATGTCTCTTCAATCTTTCTTACAAGATTATGTAACGCAGTTTCGGCTGACCGCCTTGTTAGCAAGCAAATTGTTTGTTTGTTTGTATTCTGAAGCGATGCTGTAACTATAAATTCGCTTTTTATGTATTTTCTACTCGTATAACCCTTTTTAATATTTTTAGAAGAAAATACGTTCAGCTGATAGGGCGATGTTATTTGAAATAATTCAATACACACCCACTATAACATTTCTCCATATGCTAGGTATATAAATCATACTTACGCCCTAACTTTTTCTAAAATAGTTCTATTTATTATTTGCTTCTAATTATGTTAACAGGCATTTGGAACTGTGGAGGTAATGACAGACAGAATATGTATCCATTCGAATGGAAAAGTACAATTTCACTTCTCTGCGGATGATCTGCTTTCGTGTTGTCGAAATTGTGGTGGATGTAAAAAGGGCAGAACAAGTCGCGCTTATGAATATTGGGTAAAACATGGTATCGTATCTGGCGGTGCTTATGGATCAGGCGAAGTAACTGTGTTGTTATTATTATACGATATCACTTAACAAATTGTTTTTAAGGGTTGTAGACCTTATGAAATCCATCCGGTATTAAAATATTTACAATCGCTTTCTTTGGGTAAGCACAAGAGAGCAAAAACACCAAAATGCGTAAAAAAATGCGTAAGAAGTTATAACATTCCATATAAGCAAGATTTACACTTTGGCAAAACGCATTACAGACTGCCCAATAACGTTAAACATATTCAAGCAGAAATTATGAGAAGAGGACCTGTGACTGCTGCATTTACAGTTTATGCAGATTTCAGACACAATTACACAGGAAAAGGTGAGAGTTGGAAACGATCAAGTAGTATCAATAAAACCTGTTTGTTTAGGTATATACCATTACAGTTACGGTAAAAAGATAGGTTCTCATGCTGTAAAACTAATCGGTTGGGGCGTTGAAAATGGTATAGATTACTGGATAGTCGCAAACTCTTGGGGTAAAAGATATGGCGACAATGGGTTCTTTAAATTCATTAGAGGGCAAAATGATTGCGGCATTGAACATCACGTTCTTGCTGGTGTTCCTTCTTATTCGTAAGCATTTTTATTAAAGGATCTTATTTTATCCACTCGTTTGGAATGAATTATATTATTAACTCTGTACGTTAAAATGTAAATAAACATTAAAGATTAACACCGAAATTCGGTAACGAAGATTTTTTTGGGCTGTGTCATAGATGTTATCTGTTTGATGTTTATATTTCAAGACTGCGAGCTGGTATTGAGCTGTGTTTGTCAATATAGTAGTTCTTGAAGCTTTTGCCATCCCTATTTGTGGTTTCTTATCTGCAAACAGATTTATTTTAGAAAATTTGTGATACGAATACTACATATGTAGACGAATATTTGATTTATCTAAATTTTGGCCCTCGCTGCTTGGAATTTTCTAACATTTTTAGCGATTTAAATTGTGTTAGAAACATATTTAAATGTTTCTGTATTAATCCATTTAATTTAATTTGACAAAAATATGAAATTTTAATACATGTAAATATTTGTTCGCTTATTTTGCACCTAATTACATACGTGTGGGGTATCAAATTGTGTAAAATTTATTTTAGTTAAGTTTTGCAGTTGTGGTTTATTTCCTAAATGGCTGTCGAAATTGGAAAACGCCTCACTTATTTAAGTCAACACGTTACTCTTTCATATTTTTCTCTTGAAATTTTTTTATTTCCATGGCAGCTCCTTCTGCTGTTCCTTAAATGTTGTAATTTTGCGCTAATTATGTCGTTAATGCAAAGGAAACCGGTTAATAATTATTGCTTGTGAATCGACGTTGTATTTAAATCATTCATGTGGCCGAAATGGTAATCTTCTTGTAATACAACTGTGCCCGTACACAGTCGTATTACAAGAAGCACCAGCAGAAAGTTATCCGACAAGACCTAAAGATGGCAAATGCGACTTTGGCGAAACTTCATCAAGAAAACCACACCGGTCCGTCCCAGGACCAAGAAGTTGCTACGCAGCAAAACTCCTAGAAGCCAATCACAGCATACAACCCCCGCGGAAACCTGAAAACGAACAATATATATGTATATATTGCTGTGATATTATAATGGGGGGCTTAAATGCTGGTTAGGCAAAAGTGTCATCTAAAAGTTAAAGTTAAAAGATTTGTAGTGTAAATTAATAATATTTTTAAGGATGGGATTTGACAGCTTGACAGTTTTCCCATCTTTCATAATCCTTCTAATTTCATTGGTTGTCAACTAAAGGTAAGCTTTTAAATTCGATTAAATAATTGAATTAATCATTCACCTTTCAATCGCAGTCAGGGCAAGACGTGTTCCTTGTCAAAATAATATCTTTCCCGGCCGGTCGACGAGTACTAAATTTTAAAATTAGAGATTTCTTTTTGTTTTTTTTTTTGTTTTTTTTTAAATGTCATGGAATTGTAATATTAAAAAGAGAATGGCGCGTCATCAGATGAAATGTGAGTTTTAATCATCGTTAATGGACATGCATATGTACTGCATGTCGGCAAAAGACAGCAGTCCACGGTAAGCAAAACCAGCCTGACGGAGGTGAGTGCGGTCTGTGTACTGGAGGAGTAGCAGTCCAGGGACATTTTAGCTTGCCTAGCTTCTGTGTAGAGGTTGTTGCAGATAAAACATGAAATAATTTCGGTGACAGTAAAGCATAGTGAGGGTAGTAAAAATTTTCACGTGTTAATTTTATTTTTTAACGTTTCAACTTTTTAAACGAGTCGAGGGCACGAGTGGGGACATTTCTCTAATTTCCTGAGATGACAGTTTTGTATACTTGTTTACTTACATAGCAACTTTTTGTCGCTACCAACGTGGGGCGATCATTATAATTATTTAAGGGATAAAACACAGCAACATATACAGGATGTTAATGAATTGCAGGGATAAACTTCTAGGACTTAAAGTATACATGAAAACAAACATTTTTTGGTAATAAATGTATGGTCAAAAGTGTTTCCTTTCAAGGATAGAGATTCTCAGAGATTCTTTAAGATGCGCCTAAATGTAGGCAACCCAATTTACTACCTACTATTTGTTTCCATAACGACGGAAATTAATATAGGATAATTTGAAAAGTGGGAAAGAGGGCTTTATTTGCTCCAATTGAAAAAATTACCTGAAAATTATTTTAAAATCTGTAGAACAAAACAAAATTTAATACAATGTTTCCATACTTTAAATAATAAATTTAATATAAAAGAATCCTGCTCTAAACAAGTTCAGTAGTAAATTTGTAATTGTGCGGCAAATTACATGAAGGAGCCCATTTTTGATGGGCTAATGTACAAAAGCGTTGAAATCTGTGTTTTTTTCACGCCGGGCTATAATCAATACTGATGTCGGATAGACGCTTTTAAATGTTTATTCTATTTGGGATGTGCAACTAACTAAAATTAGGGTGGCCGTTCGCTTGGGAACCTTTTACAGGCATCACACCCATTTGCGAGGACGCACTGCTTTTCTGGGCAATAGATCTTTAACCGTCAAAGACATTACCCAAGGGACACCACGTCGAGGCAATCCATCTGTTCTTACGCCTCAGCTACCGTGCGAACGAAAAAAGTAATAAATTAGAGAAGACCGTGACAGACCCTTTGAAATTAGTATTACAGTTACTACTACTACTACTTAAACAAATACTTATTTAGAAAGTGTACAACACCTATTGAAGACTGCAGCAATAGTTCAGGTTAGTTCCAGTACTCCAAAAAGAAACAAAACTTGTGTTACAGTCGACAATAGAAATTTTACCATTTGCAGCTTTCTGCTTTATATAAAAATATCTTCAGACTCCTTCCCATTTTCGGTACATTTAGATTCGCACCGGTATAGACGTACCTAAGTGCGGTTAAAATAGAAGCGGAATGGTTTTACACAAGGAGGCTATAAGCTAAAGAACAACAAAATTACTACCAAACCATAAGGAAATATTTAATAAATGAGGGTTAAAATCTAAAGCCTAAATTTTTGAGTTAGCAATTATGAAAAATTATTAGATTTAAGTGGCTCTATAACATTGGACTTCTAAATAGGTTTTAGCAAAAAGAAAAACATCTTTATCAATATCGAGGGATCCGATTTTTTAATATAAACACGAATGTTTCAAATACACATAGGAGTCTTTGGAGATGCGTTTCGTAAATAAATATTAAACGGTTTCGTAGGCTTTCCAAATCATTGGTGTTCAGTTTTTACGGTTGCATTAATTTTATAGATTTCATTTTGTAATATATCAGTCATTCGCACACACTATTAGTTGGTCAATATTCCTTGGACATTGGAAATAGGATCGTAGCAACACTTTGCTGTTAATTAACAGATACAAAATGTTACTCTTTGCAATGACGTAAGCAACATTTCTGAACTTTAAAAATTTGCATCTACAAATACGTTTCCTGTACGTCGTTTTTTTATTCAATATGGATTTTACAAGACGTTCTATTACTAAGCTTAATCTTCAAAAAGCATCCGCCTCTTCTAAATCTTTGTTTTATAATACTAACCTAACTTTCTAGAAATTTACATAAAATATCACTTCTAGCTCTTAAATTAAACACACCTCCCACACATGTGCATCTAAATTACTTACTAGGTCATACTACAGCCTTTATCGTAGATGGCCTTAGATTTATGAACAAATTTACATGTATTTTTATGATTCCTGCTACGTAAACTAATGTTGCTAACTAAATTTTTATATTTTCAGATAATTGGCGTAGGAAACTACAATGAAGGCAATGTAATATTTGCAACAAGGCGTTACAAATATGTATATTTACTTATTAAACTCAGGTTACAAATGTTTCAAGGTAAGATGTGTTAAGAATTTGAACAACGTACAGGATTGGAAGGCATCGGTTTTACAAATTGGCATATGTGGTTTACTAAAACTTACTATAAGTTCCTTAACATCATTATATATATATATATATATTGTTATAATATTTTTATTATTAATTTTAGGAGGAGAAAGAAAAGTAAATTAATTGAATTTCAAAAGGTTGAATAAGATTTTAAATTGAATTATTTTATACAGAAGTCGGTCCTATAACGTTTTGGAATTCTAAGAGGCAATGGACATTTAAAATGGATTACCAAATACGCAGTGAAATTCAGTTGATTCTACACGTCAGCTGTTGTGCGTATTGACCTAAAAATGCCATATAAAACTCTTAAACAAATTTCAAACAGTTTTAAATATTATTTGGTGGTGTTTTCTTCTGTTCTCTGGTACTCTCGTGCTTCCTGAATAGGTACGTAATAATTAATTTACCTTTTATTAGGCAATCTCTTAATCCAAATGTAAATATTTTCTTAGGATCGTCGTTGATCTTCACAGCAGCCTCCTCTGCAGAGTCCCAAATTCCGATGCGCAGCGACTAAATCTTCAAACTTCGAACAGGATCCAACTTATTGAATATTTACTTTGTAAGTACGAACTAACTCGTTCTTTAAGGAAACTCGTATTTATAATTGTACATAACTAATACTTTATTAGCATAAGCAATATTAATTAATTTTAAACTTTTTTAAACAGATGAATAAATGCGTGTGTTCACACCGAATTACAACAAAATGCTCTTTTTATATTGTTTTTATCAACAACTTTGTAGCAACGGACAAATTCTCCACAACAACGATGACTTAATTACACACAAACTACCACAGGATACTTGGATCAAATTACAATGTTGAAATTCATATTTTGACAGATAAATAATTAATATAAAATGTTCATATTTCGACGGCGTCACTCTCCAATCAAGTTCTGATTTATAAAACACACTATACATATTCAAAACCAACCTCTAATGCGCACTCTGCATTGCACGACAGTCTAAAACACATTTCCACAAAATGTTCCGATAATGCAGCAAACTCCTTTGTGACTTAATCAATATCAGAGTTAAGCTTATATCTTAGCTCGAGGAATTATAATAGTATCTTTCTACATTTATTTCTTTGCATATATAAGCTTTTAAATAAGAATTTTTAATAATAATTTTTTTATAGGTTTTTATCAAAATACGAACTTGGCAGTGTATCTAACCAATCAAGACGTTATCTGCGTCGTGGTCTGCCCACATTACTGACCAATGAAACCGAAGACATCATAAAAATGAACGAGTATCCTATGTAAAGTGAGATTAAACGAGTTAACGAGTAAAAATTCATCACAATATATATTGCCATGATATTACTGACACCTTAATTAATAAATACCATAAACATTACGTTTGTAAGCTTATTATACTAATTTTACTACATAAAGGGTTGTTGAATCGAAGTTACAGCAGGTTACTTGTTTGATTATTCATTTCCGTTGTGGTATGTAAGCATCGCTATTTCTATATATGGAGACATCTTTGTACAGGTGGAGTTTTTCTTTAGTATGTTTTCGTAATACAGGTATTATGTATCGTTGATAAGATTGGTACAGGCAGATTCTGAAATTATTATGTAAATTTTAAAATTCATATAAAGTTATCATTTGAACAAGGTTAAAATGTTAATTTGAATATTTAAACGAGATTGTAATGCAACGATAATTGTTCTTATGATTAATTTGATATTAAAGCAAGCTTTGTAATGTGTTATGAGATTAGATTGGTTTTAAAGTTAATTAGAAATTAAAATTTATTAAATTTGTAAAGTTAAGGTTATAATTTTGGACCGACTTCAATAGAAAGGTCATTTAGTAATTGAAATTCTAATTATAGGAACTTTATTAATGTGGAGGAATATGATTCCAATGTTTATTTATTGTTAAATAAATATTATAAAAAGTTTAAGTAGGTAATTATATGAGGTATCTTATTATACAACTAAATTACATATGTCATGTGAGATGTCAAAACGTAGGAAAAATGATCAGCAATGTAATTGTGTACTTAGATTTAACTTTTGAATTTCCATAAGAAAATTATTTATATAATTAATATTGTAATTTAGAATTGTCATTAATGTACTTTTTTATCATTGGTCAGTTTTAAAATAGTTGATATTAATGATGAATTATTATTGGTTTAAAATAAAAACTAAATGCGAAGAAATTGAAAAATTTTGTAAACAAGAACAGACGTGAAAAATTTTGCTTAAAAAATTGTAATTAAAAAGTGTTGGGAATAAAGAATTAATTACCATTATAAATAAAAGGTGCTTCATTGTGTTCTACGAAGAAGATATTGTGCTTCAGATCCTAATCTTTGCTCATATATGGAGTTATAAAATAAAAACTGTGGCAAATTTCATTTGGGCCCTCTTTCTGCTGGTAAAGTACACAAAAGGATCTTCAAGTGGTGAATCTTCGTGGTTTGATGTACTTTATGAGGTTATGTAATAACACTATAAGCAAAAACAAAGCATATTAACCTTTACTAAGATTTGTGCAATTCGTTTGTGAACATTCACTTACTTGTGCGACATTTTATGTATCTTCGGGAACCTCTACTTAACAAAAATAAATAAAGTAAGTCATCAACTAACAAGAAACAACCGTTAACCTGAGGCTGACGCAACAAGTAAAAAGGGAACTGTCTGCAATTTGGGAGCTGCGTGGGATACCTACGCGCATCGCAGGGTTGGATCGAGGAGAATTGTTTTCAGGTAATTCTTATAAGAAAGCTATTTTTTTTTGTTTAATAATAAAGAAAGTACATGTGTATAATTTATGTAAAATCTGCATCAGTACAAATTTTATTGAGCATAGTTAATTTCTTATTTTGATATCTTTATTTAGAATTTGAATCATATAAATACCTGTCGTTTGTCTTTTTATGTCTCTGTATTTAGAAGTATATGCAGTACCCTGAGATATTAATCTACTATGGTTCATGAACAATGTAGGTATTCATGAAGATAATTCTTGTTGTAATTTGGAGCTAGCAACATTTATTGTTATACCGGGTGAGATTAAATGTCTATGGTGTTTATTAAAAGTAAAGTTTTGTTTAAGATTTATAATTTTGTATAAACAGGGAAAAATCCTTTATTTGACTTATAAAAAATTATTATCACTGCGAAAGCTTTATTCACCATTGTAATTTTATGGCATCTTCAACGACTGGGGCTTTATAGCAATTTATTGGTGCATGAACGTGGGTCAAATAATTAAAACTGCTCTGGTGTAATATAGCAAATTTATGGCGCCCAAACGCGGGGCAAGTAAGGATTTTAGCACGTTACTGCATTAATTTATAAAAGTAGGATCGTGAAGGTAGCGACAGGGATTAAAAGAGATTTTGACAGGTATCGAGTGTTAGAGTACTTGCATTATAATTAATTATGGAAACTAGGAAGGGAAAAGAGAGGAAGGTTGCGGAGGAAAAGGGTATTGAGGAAAGTCTAGAAGGGGAAAGTGCTGAGGTTGAGACAGAAAGTGAAGGTAAGAAGGAGGATTCAATGATGGAAATGATTCGACAGTTAATGGGACAAATGAGTCAGAAAATAGATGAAAATAAAACTGAAATGAGTCAAGTAATGGTTCAAATGAGTCAAGCAATGGGGCAAATGAGTCGGAAAATAGATGAATATAAAATTCAAATGAGTCAAGTAATGGGGCAAATGAGTCAGAAAATAGATGAATATAAAATTCATATGAGTCAAGAAATGAATGAGATGTTAGATAAAAAATTTGAGGAATATGATAGGAAAATAGGTGAAAGATTTGATGAAAATAAAGCTGAAATGAATCAAATGTGTCAGAAAATAGATGAAATTAATAGGAAAATGGGAGAAAGAGTAGAACAGGTTAAGGTAGAAGTAACTGAGGAAATAGAAAGGAGTGAGGGAAAATTTGAAGAACAGATTGGGGAAAATAGACAGGGATTAATAGAAATTAATCTCAAATTGGAAAATACAGCAGGTGATATTAGGACAGAAATTACCAAAAAAGGGTATGAGTGGGATAGGAGATTTGTGGATACAAATGAGAGATTGAAGGGTACAATTATTAGCTTGCAAAGAAACCAGAAGGTCTTACAAATGTATGAAGGTTATGTAGATAAAGGATATCACATAAAGACGATTATTATAATACAAAAATTAATTTATCTAAAAGATTATTACACGACGATAATGAAGAAGGAAAGAGAAATAAATTTAGTACATTCTAAAATAGGAATTGGTTTATTTATTCTTATTTATGAAATACAAATAAAGGAGAATTTTAGGTTAGGAATAGTTTTTTAGTTTACTACTAGTTTTAAAATCTTAAAAAAAAATAAATAAATAAATAAATTAATTAAAAAACAGAAAAGTTTAGGGTTAGTTACATAAAGGGGAAGTTTAGGGTTGTTACATAAAGGGGAAGAATAGTTAGAGGAAGGGAGTAAATATTTAAATATTAATTTTGTGGGACAAGAAGTTAGTAAGGAAATGAAAAGAAGAGTTGTTTTTAATATTGGAGACAGAGTGTTGGTGAAGAAGTTAAGGGTAGCTTGTGGTGAGAATAAGATTACAGCAAAGTTTTTGCCGCCTTATGAAGGACCATACGTTGTGATAAGTAAATTTGGAGATTGTTATGAGTTGAAGTTCCCTAATTCTGATAGAATTAGAGGAAAGTTTAATGTGCAAATGATGTACCCTTATCCGAATAATAATGATTGCGAATAAATGAAAAATTTAGTTAGTTTATAGATTTGAATTTTTCATAAGAATAAAGGCGATAAGGGGATGAAAAGAAGCACTTTAGAGTATTAATTGTTATTTATAAATATTTATAATTACTTGATATATTTAAAAAAAAATATAAAATAAAAAGAACAGGATAGAAAGTGT
>JABXWE010080024.1:0-12765 GCA_014611495.1 Limonius californicus
ATCTTGGCAGGTATTCTTTTCGGATGCCATTTAAGCACAAGATTTATCTGACATAAACATTGAAATATTTAAAGCGCGGGAAATTTATAGGAACGATTCTATATCAAAAATTAAATGGAAATTGCCTAACATGAATTTTTTGTTATTTAAGAAAACCGCCAAACTTATTGTTTCCGGAAACTCGTCGGCCACCATATTCGCCTGACCTAAACCTAAACTGCTGGATATTGGGAACGAATAGATTAATAACGGTACATAATTTTGCCACGGAAATGTAAATGAATGAGTTTATATCGAGCAGTTTTAAACGTTTTAAATAAATTTGATCTTGTAAAGTATATTTGAAGACGTCTGTTCACCATAAGGTTCACCCGACTTAAACGCTACGTAGTACTTGAAATATTTAAAGCATGGGCAATGAATACAAAATAACTCTGCGACAAGAACCTCATTTGTAATCTTCGAACATGCATTTTTATGTCTTTAAAAAACTTACAATTCCGGAAACATATCAGCCACCATATTCGCCTGACTTAAACCTAAACCACAGAATACTGGGAAAGAGTAGAATAATAAGTATATATCATACCGCCACGCATTAATGAGTGCATCTCCCGCAGTTTTAAGAAATTTAAATGAATTTTATCTTGGAAAATATTTGTATTAGCCTTAAGTTGTTTTCCAAGTAGCTGCGGTAGTTTCTAAAAACAGTAAACTATTTAGTTTTTTGAAAATATCAAAAATAAAAATGTGCAGCCCAGTTTCAAACATACTCTAATTTTTTGAAGATAATCTTTTTACATTAATGCGGAATTCAACCAGCAGAATAATATACGTTGTATTTCAATACTTATATTTTCTTCCAGTATGACGAAAAGTTTCATATTTAACTAAACAATAAATAAGCTTTCTCTTTTCGTATTTTCCGCTTACGGAAGACCACTGTCTTTCCTTCTTGACACATAACTCGAGTGCGTACGGACGTGCCTAGTCAGAAATATGCAAATAAGTATCCGCTACCATTTAATTGCGTTATGCAATGACATAGGCATATAAAATACAAATCGGAATTTTAAAAGCTGACAGGATGTCCAGTCCAATTCCACCTAAGAAACTAACGCAAATGAACTTCATAAAAGTGGCGGATTAAGGGGATTCAAAATTAGGGCTTTCCCATAAATGTTACTCAAAATGATACAATGAGCAAGAGAGCCATTAAAAATATTCAGCAGGAAGATTGAAATGGGTACAATTATAACACCTGACGTATATTGTACTTAAAATTGAATTTTAATAAATTCAAGCACTTAGGCGGGCTACAGCCGTTTTTCCTAAATTAAAAAGTCAAAATATACGGTAGTGCTTAAGTCAGGAGAATATGGTGGCTAATAGCTAAAAGCTTTTCAAAAAAGACAAGTTTATATATCGTTTAAGAATCTTCAATTAGTTTCTTGAAAGTTTTGATGTGACATTTCAGAGGTTGTATGATGTTTATTTAATGCCACATTCTTTAAAGATTCTATTTATATTGCAGCCATTAATTAGAAGTTTTCCAAAGGATATAAATTTGACGATTATTTAATAGTTCTATGGAAACATACTTAATACTTGCCGTTTGAAATGTATATGGCCATGTAGTTTTCATTTTTTACAAGTATGTATTTGGTATCATTTAAGTCAGGCGAGCATTGTGGCGTATGAGTTCCGCAAAGGGTCCATATTTCAAGTTTATATGTCTGAGAAATAAATATATAAAGGTTTGGATCTGAAATTTGTGTGAAAGCTTTTTAACATTTATCTTCTATTCCTTTAAGTTCTAATTCACTGAATTCTTTAGCGTTTAAGTCAGGCTAATACGGCCGTAATGAGTTACAGAGAAAAAGTTTCACGTTAATTTAAAATTGTAAAAGTACAATCCTGCCAATTGTTACACAACGCTATTTTAATTTATTTTTCTAATCTATAACTAGTTTAATTATTCTAAAAAGTCAGGCGAACCTTGTGGCTAACTGGTGTCCCGAAAAACTATGGTTCAAGATCATATCCATTTAATAATTTCAAACCTGCTGAACTCTTTCATTAAAATTTCTGTGTTAGTGTTATTTATGGAATTTATTCTGTTATTTCCCAACATTATGCAGTTTGAGTATACGTCAGGCGAACATGATGGTCGATGAATTTCCCGAAACAATGTTTCACGATTATTTAAAAATCTAAAAAAGTTTTTATATGACATTTTCGTGGCAGTGTACGAGATTCGTTTCGGTATATTAGAATAAATATTCGTCAGAATTTAAGTCAGTCGAATCTGTTGGCTAATGACAAAAAAGCACTTCAAGATTAAAAGTCTTGATAATACAGCTGGAGCCGTTTTGATTTGATATTTTCATGACAGTGTTCGGTATTAGTGTGCGTGTACTTGTATAACAATTTTTTTAAGCCTGGCGAATCTGTTGGCCAATAACAAGAAAACATTTCAAGAACATAATTTATTAAACGAGTCTATTTGTGAAACTTATGGTTTGAAAGTTCTGTGGTAGTATCCGCTATATTTATTTGAATCTCCTTTACATATTTATATGCACAAATATCCTGCAGCGTTTACGTCAGGAGATTTAGTCGGCCAATATATTCCCAAACAGATGAACTTTTAGATAATTTAGAGGTCTTGAAAGTTCTGGCTTGAAAAGTACGCAGTGAACTTCTTAGAAGAAGTTATTTCTAAGATCTTTTAAACAGCCAAAGTAGATATGCTTAATTTTGAAATTTCCGTGGTACCATAATATTCACTTAGGGTTATTTTTCCTTGAACACAAATTCTCAAACTAAACAGTTCACCAACAAAGAAATTCCAAGATATAAGGATATAAGGATCTTATAAATGAAGAGCTGACACTTGTCTACGGCTGCCGTATTTTCAATCACACGTATTTTAATTATTCAGCAGCGTTTAAGTCAGGCGAATCTTGTGGTCATATAGATATCATAAATAGAATACACCCCAAGACTATTTAGAAGTTCTTAAAGGGAGAGTACAACCGGCGGTATATACGTACATATTCAGTTTCTTATAATACATTATTATTATTATTATACATATACATAATACCGATAAATTTTGTAGCGTCAAACGAAACTAGTGGTCGCTGATTTTGCTAAGAGAATAAATTTCAATAACTTTAAAGTTCTAAGTAAAGCTCTTGATTTAATACTTTTGTTCTAGTTTTGTTTTATATATAATTTATATTGCTTTGTATATGTAGTTAAAATCCACTGGATAATGAAGTGCAGGCTTAAAATTTTATTTTCTGTGTCAGAAAGAAGAAGACCAAGAAGAAACAGTGAATTTCGCAAAAATCATATATTCTACAAACTTTAAATGTTCTTGGCAATTTTAATAAATTTGAAACCTTCAAGCGGTACAATAATTTTAGTTTTGTCTTCAAGGTATCGTATAGCGTTTAAGTCAGGTGTCTTTGCTGGCCAATGAACGGCTCAAAAAAGTACAGAAGCGTAAATTTTTATTGTAGATTTCTGCGATAGAGTTACTGATAGATATTTTTTCATCCTAAAACTATTTCAGCATTCGGTCAGGTAAATTTCCTGGCCAAAGAATTTTTTACCAAAAACTGATAAACGTGTTGAAATTATTAATGATATAGTATTTACTTATCAATTTTCTGTAGACTTGAGTACACGCTGAACTGATCTATTTAACTGTGGATTTTTGCAATAGCACTGCCGCTTTTAATTTCTGTGTGATATTCAGGGTTCTAAAGCGTTTAAGTCAGATGAATTATATGGCTAAGAAGATTTAAATTCATATACTTTGCAGAATGGATTGTACAGCATCATAGCAAAGTACAAATTTAAAATAATAAGCGATTTAACAGGAAGATATTTATAGTTTATATGAATATCAGGTTATCCAAAACTTTATAACATTAATTTTTAATGTGAGCTGTAGCATTGGTTAACTGATAAATTCATTATTGGAATTGCGGATACTTCCACGTTGTTGTTTAACGTGCAATTTGCTTTTACTTCAGCGCGAAATAAAAAAAAATAAGGAAAAAATAATTCAATTTCAAATATCGATTAGTAGTACTGTAAACTTCTTAAGAAAATATTTAATATAAATATTCACAATTACATAATTTGAGTATTCATGAAATATTTTATACGGGAACAACTATTTTTAATTTTTTAAGGAAACATTACTTTTGAGATTTTTCTAATGCTAACCCACACAATATCCGGACTTTATCCCAGACTTAACAAATATTCCAATTATTCCAGAAATATATACCAAATAAGGTTTGATGTATTTTTGAGTTAACTTCCTAATAGTGATTTTTGTTTGACACGTTATTTATATTTTGAGCAGCCCTGTATATTTTCTGTCCATAATGTTTTCTACTTAAGTACGAGGGCAGCCTTTTAAGTTTTTACAAACGACCACTAGGTGGCGCTATTGAGATCTGTGATTACTATTTTCGTAAAATTACATTTGTTATTGTGAAAACAGTTGCTTACAGTGAGCGTTTCAAAAAGCAATTTAGTGGTTTTAGTGGAATGATTTTTCAAGATTTTAGTAAAGGTTTAACTCAACAGCAATGCATAGAATCGCTTCGTTTAACAGTTGGTAATGAAGCACCATCAGAAAAGATTGTTTACAATTGGTCGTGGTCATCAGCAATGAATTTCGTGAATGACGACCAAAATCGGTTGTTATTCCAAAAAACATCGATGCTGTGTGCAGCATGATTGAAGAAGATCGGCATGTGACTTACAATCACATAGAGGCATCCTTAGGCAAATCGAAGACTACAGTACATTTGATTTTGCATGAAGATTTAGTTGTGAAAAAAATCTGTTCCCGATGAATTCCGCTTGACCGACGGTCAAAAAAAGCCTCGTGTTAATTGGTGTAAGGAAATTCTCAAAAAATTCGACCGAGGCAAAATGCAAAATCCGAATACAACATCGTAACAGGTGACGAAAGTTGGATATATTCGTATGAACCGGAAACGAAGCAATAATCCACTGTTTGGGTGTTCCAAGATGAACCGAATCCCACAAAAGTTGTTCGTTCGCCAAGCACTTTCAAGAAAATGATCGCTTGTTTCTTCGGTTGTACTGGACATGTCTCAATCATTCCTTTAGAGGATCGAAGAACAGTTGACGCTGAATGATATACAAAAATTTGCTTACCAGAAACCACCAAAAGCGTCGCATCATTCTTCGTTATGACAATGCCAGCTCTCAAACAGCACATCAAACAATTGATTATTTCAAGGAAAATAATATAAATCGCGTATGGGAAATGATTGCGCGAATATTCGAATACTCGGTTCCGCACCCTGCTGTCACTTTAACTCTGTTTGATATAGTTAGTGACGTGGCACACTAACCCAGGGGGACCGACGGTTTTAGGTACTCTCCGAGGCACCGTTATTTGAAGGAGAAAAACATCGAATAAATGTCTCATTGCCCGTATTCACCTGATTTATCGCCTAACGACCTCTTTGTGTTTCCGAATGTCAAACAAAAAATGCGTGCACAGCGATTTTCAAAAACCATATTTTTGAGATACCAACTTCAGAGTGGTAAAATGTTTCGTGTATAAATCTTAAAGGCGAATATTTTGAAAATCAATAAAACAGCTTGTTCTAAAAAAAATTTTTTCCTTCCTAGTTTTTGTAAAAACTTAGAAAGCTGCCCTCGTATAAGCCATACGGTATAACTTTGAAAGGCATATTTTAGGTATATTGTTTTACACATATTTTATAAACTTAACAAGGATCGTAAGAAAATATACTACAGATATATAAAAAATAAGACTTGCAAACGCAGCTGTACAGTTCTATTTTAGTAAAACGATTGACGTTGTTAATATTTTGCCTGAAAGTTTTCCTAATTTAGCGTTCACACTTAACACAGGTGTAGGCCATTTTGTATTAAACAAAAATAATTAAAATCTTCTGTTTTTCAAATGTTATTAAAGATATGTCTAAAATGTTTCCTGTTTTAAATCTTCTTAATATGGTTCGAAATTGTTTCTAATTTAAATTAACAAAATATAATTTCTTGCTTAAGTGGTTCTGAATAAACCTATTTTTGTAAATGTTTATTGGAATTCTTGCGTTGCGTACATGTAAACGTATTGGCTACGGTATCGCCATAAAACATCTATTTTAATTTATGGAAAAGTCATCTGCAATAAATAAATTATAACTTCCTATTAATCTCGAGTCATACACAACGCGGAACAAAATAAAATAAAGTGCATTAAGAAGGCTCAACATACGGTATTTGAACCCGAGACCTTTAACTTCGGAGTCAAACTACTTCTACCAGAATGGCAGCGCAGGTAACTGTACAGAATAAAAACAATAACATAACATAAATAATTCAAAAGTCCACTTTTGCATTCGCAAAATTATTAAGACATTTTAACCAACTTTTTTGCTATAATATTCCACACACGTAGAACATTCCTACTGTTTGAAACAGATGCTTTACATAATAGGCGAATAAATATTTGAAAACTATAAATAATGAAGCAGCTTCTTGAATAACAGATTTTCCGAATTGTTTAAATAATTTTCTTTGTGGTTAAACTTTTAATTAGCAAATTCCAGGAGTAATTAATGAATTATTAATATACTTTTTTCATGTACTTAGATTTGGTTTAAGAATATTTAAAGCAGTTTGGAAAAAGTCTTAAAAATCCTGAAAAATACAAAATTTACAGAACCATAACCTATCCTAAGCTGAGTTATTTCTGTTATAAGTAGGCTGTAAAAGAACGCAATAAGAGAGAAAAAAACACATGCAAATAAAGTACTGTAGAAAGAAACGGTGGGTCAACGAACTAAGATGTTCGTCTGTCTCTCTCCCACACACTAGGCCCCTTCTCGGACCGCCAGTGGCGTAACTTTAAGGTTTGCACACATTTCAAGCTCTGTTTATGGCTTAAGTCTCACAACACATAATTAAAGACCCAAAATTAATTGCTTGAAAATCATAATTATTTTTAAATTTTAGTTTGTGGGGTAGATGTTAGCGCGTTAGATTTCTATACGCTGAAGGTATGGGGTTCAATTCTCAGTATGGGAACATCTGATTTGTGACGGACGTTTTCGCTTGCAATGCACTAATAGATCAAAGAACTATTCTGATTGGTTAATTTTCTCTGGAGTAGAAGTGTTTACACTTTTGGTGGTTCGGGGCCCACGTTAAGCTGTAGGGCTTCTATGTTTGTGTTAGTTTACTGTTGCACAGGAGAGAAGATCGCTACATTTTTAAAATGTAAAGCATTCAAAGACGAAGTGTAAAATTGTAAAAATTTGTGTAGATTTTCCGGTGTATTCTTCGGTGAATTTTACAACGGAAAACTTGTTTTAGAGTAGAACCAAAAAAGTAAATTTTGGAAATTATGTCATCGGAAGAACAACAAAAAATTTCAAAATGGAACCAGAAGAATTCTACATTTTATGTGAATTTTTAAGAATAATTGATGCAGATTATAATTGTTGCAGCAAACTAATACAAGGAAACCCGTAATATTCGACGCCACTGGCATGTATGTATACATGCACAGCCTCCTATGCTTAACAGAATATGTGTAGGGTAGGTCAATGCATTTTATACTTGTTTTATTTTCTAGCTGGAACACTCTTTCGTTTCTTTTGTACACTTTTTAGTTTAGTTTACACTGCAAAATATACATGATCTATCTTTATATACCTTATTTATTTTCGCTCGCTTCGCATAAATTCTATTTAGGAGGACGTTGTAAGAATACACAAGGATTTATTTATTTTGTGCTTCTTCTGTAACCCACAATGCGAACCAGCAGTAGGTAAACTTTTTTAAAAATTTTTCGCGAACTCTAAAGTCGAGTTTTTCAGATTCAGAAGAGTTTTGCGGTGCAATCTCGCTGAATGCATTTTTCACGGGCCTGCAGACTAAAAAATAGGTTAAGCTAAAAATAATCTTATGCAAATGCAAATCTGTTTGGTGCATCTTACACGAGACACGAAATTTGTATCATAATAGCCCAACTGTGTCGAAATTTTAATATTTATTTATGCCAACCAAGTAGCTGAAAAGGTGTCAAACGATATTGTCTGGAAAATATATTTTCTGGAATTGGAGATCCCTAAAACCACTAAACTGAACTTATTTTAAATTACTGTAGTTGAGATTAGCTACAGCCTAATCTGGTTATAACGAGACATGTAATTCCTGCTCATTATATCCGTTAAATATAGATACTTAAAAGTTTGCTTTAAACTCTTAGAAATTAAAATCGAATGTTTCTTCTAGGCAGGATTCATTTTCACTCTCAAAAACGTTTAGAAGTATATATTGCCTACTATATAAAAAACGAATTCATACACACCTTTTCTGTTTTACACCTTAAATCCTTGAGTTTATATCTTAAAACATTTAGGAGAACTAAATATTTAAGCGTTACTAGAAATTAATTCCAAAAATTCGCAACATTGTCAATTCCAGTATGTTGGAAATTTAAGGATTATCTAAAGTGCAGTACTGAAACCGTTTACTGATTGGTACAACAAAATATATCTGCAGAAAAATTCCAGAAACCAGTTCTTAAGTGAATTATTATTCTTTACAGTTGTTAAATAACTCTTGCATACAGACAAATATGTTTAGAGTAACACAAGCAAGAAACAATATTTGAAACATTTACTCTTTTAGAAGTCTTTAAAATTGATACTTTTTATATCTGTTTAGTTAATAAAGAACTATCATGATAGCATTTCTTTGCATATTTGTTAAATATAATATCCAGATAATATACAAATATATTTAAACAATGTTTTTTTCCTAAAATTCCCAATATTTTAAAATAATCACTAGCTAGTAGAAAAGACACACAGATGTATGTATGTTTTTGTCTTTTAAACTTAACATCTTTGGAAATGTATATGAAAACACTTTCAACAAATGTACCCCAACTCGTTTATAATGTGATATTTGCGACTGTATCCGTTAAATGTTATATCCGAGAGACTTATATAAAATTGAAACTTAAAATGCAATTGTATAGAATTAGGACAGCAAAAGATCTTAAAATAGTGATTATCTAGATACATCAATGGTAGCATTTTAGTACCTTCTTGAGTCATCAGTTGATCAATTGTTACTTGTTTTGAGCTTACATTTAAAACACTCAAATATTTCGTAACTATGTACTAGAATTAGATTTCAAACATTTTCAGAATGTCACAAATTTAAGGATTATCTAAAGTGCATTGCTAAAACAATTTGCCGCTCGGTACTAATCAACTAAATATTAGCGCAACTATAGATATACCCAATCGAAGAAAATTTGAGGAATCCGTTCCTTTTTTGAATATTAGCCTTTAGCAGTAATAGATTTAGCACAAATACATTTTGGACCTTAAAAAGATAGCAAAAACCTAAAAATAGCCATTATCTATATGAATCAATGGTAGTATTTTAGTACTTTCGAAGTCATCAATTGATCAATCGATACTTATTTTGGTACTTAAAAAATACTTGAGCTTACATTTAAAAGAATTAAATATTTCGTAACTACTAGAATTAGATTTCAAACATTTTCAGAATGTCACAAATTTAAGGATTATCTAAAGTGCATTGCTAAAACAATTTGCCGCTCGGTACTAATCAACTAAATATTAGCGCAACTATAGATATACCCAATCGAAGAAAATTTGAGGAATCCGTTCCTTTTTTGAATAGTAGCCTTTAACAGTAATAGAATTAGCAAAAATACATTTTCGACCTTAAAACGATAGCAAAAACCTTACAAGAGATATTATCTAGATGCATCAATGGTAGTATTTTTGTACTTTTTAAGCCACCAATTGATCAATCGTTACTTGTTTTGGTACTTTAAAAATACTTGAGCTTACATTTAAAAGAATCAAATATTTCGTAACTATGTACTAGAATTAGATTTCAAACATTTTCAGAATGTCAGAAATTTAAGGATTATCTAAAGTGTATTGCTAAAACCGTTTGCCGCTCGGTACTAGTCAAGTAAATATTGGAGCAAATACATCCATATCGAGAAGAATGCGAGATATCCGTTCTTGCAGTATATATACTATAAAAAAGAAGAATTCATACACACTTTTTGTGTTTTAGACCTTAAATCTTTGAGCTTACATCTTAAAACATTTAGAAGAAATAAATATTCGGTCGTTACTAGAAATTAATTCAAAAAACTTCCTAACTTTTCAATTCCAGTATGTTGGAAATTTAAGGATTATCTAAAGTGCGAAAACAGTTTACTGATTGGTATTAATCAACCAAATAGATAGGCAAATCCGGGAAAATTCCAGAAACCAATTCTTAAATGAATTATTACCGTCAACGGTTGTTAAATAAATCTTGTATGGATATAAATATCTTTCGAGTAACACAAGCTAGAAACAATATTTTAAACTTTTACTCTTTTAGAAACCTTTACAATCAACCTTACCGATCTTATTAATTGTTCCTTTTTATACCTGTTTAGTTAATAAGGAATTATCATTCTTTGGCATTTTCGTTAAATATAATTATCCAGATAATCTATAAAAAAGGATTTACAGTATTAAAACAATGCTTTCTTTCCCAAAAATTCCTAATATTGTAATATAATCATTAGCTACTAGAAAAAGACACACTGATGTATGTTTGATGTATGTGTGTGTTTGTGTTTTAAACATAAAATCTTTGAGAATGTATATAAAAACACTTTCTACAAATGTACTCCAACTCGTTTATAACGTGATCTTTGCGACTGTATCCTTTAACTACTATATCCAAGAGACTTTAATAAAACCGAACCATGAAATACTTTTGTATAGAATTAGCAAAATAAACATTTTCGACTTTAAAGGATAGTAAAAATCTTAAAATAGCCACTATCTAAATGCATCAATGCTAGTATTTGAGTACTTTTTAAGCCACCAATTGATCAATCGATACTTGTTTTGGTACTTTAAAAATACTTGAGCTTACATTTAAAAGAATTAAATATTGCGTAACTACTACAATATGATCTCAAAAATGTTCAGAATGTCATAAATTTAAGGATTATCTAAAGTGCATTTCTGAATAGTTTGCCACTCGTTAATAATCAACTAAATATTGGCGCAAATAGATATACCCAATCGAGAAAAATTCGAGATATCCGTTCTTTTTCTGAATAGCAACTTTTAACAGTTGTTGTTACGTAAATGTTTTGAGGAAATAAATACTTTTTAAATGCCACAAACTGGAAACTCTAATAATATTTTAATTTTGTTCTTTAGAGGCCTTTAAAACTAAAACAATGATGTTTCTTTTGACTGGGCGAGATTTAGGAGGTGTATTTTCAAGCATCTCTTTGTACTGAAGCTCTTATTGGTTGTTCCTTTTTATAATTGTTTAATTAACAAAAAATTGTAATTTTCTGGCACAATCCAATCCAGTTCCGTTATAACAAATCCTTCAGTATCATATTCGTCATATCAGTTAAAAATAATATCCAGGAAACTTTATATTACAGTGTCAAGCATATAATGTAGGCAAACACAAGCAAATTTTGGATTCCAAAAACTCACAATATACCTGTTATTAGCTACTACAAGAAAAGACAAATTCGTACACAGATATGTGGTTGCCATATGTATAATTTTATGTTTTACACTAGAAATTCTTGAAATTATATACGCAAACATTTTCTAAAACCAAAGTCAAACTCGCTAATAACGTGACATTTGTTCGTTATATCCGTTAAATGTTATATGCGAGAGACTTCAAGAAATATTTACAGAATTAAAACTTAAAATACGTTTATATCCCATCAGCTAAAACTCAATTTTGCGTTTAAAAAAATGACTAAAAATCTTAATATAAGCAATATACAATTACATGCAATAATTATTATTATATGCAATCCTACGATTATCACATTTTTATTGTAGCATATATTGACTGCTATAAATAAGACGAATTCGTACACAATTTGTGTGTTGCAGACCTTAAATCTTTGAGTTTACATTTTAAAACATTTAGGAGAAGTAAATATTTAGTCGTTACTAGAAATTAATTGAAAAAATCATCCAACATTTGCAATTCCAGGATGTTAGAAGTTTAAGGATTATCTAAAGTGCAGTGCTAAAACCGTTTACTGATCAGTATTAATCAACAAAATATATGCTTAAATCCATGTAAATACCAGAAACCAGTTCTTAAATGAATTATTACCCTTAACGGTTGTTAAATTAATCTTGTATGGAGACAAATATGTGTTGAGTAACACAAGTTAGAAACAATATTTTAAACTTTTACTCCTTTAGAAACCTTTACAATAAATATTACCGATCTTATTAATTGTTCCTTTTTATATATGTTTAGTTAATAAAGAACTATCATGATAGCATTTCATTGGCATATTCGTTAAATGCAATATCCAGATAATCTACAAAAATCTATTTACAGTATTAAAACAATGTTTTCTTTCCCAAATATTCGTAATATTTTAAAATAAACATTAGCTACTAAAAACAGACACACAGATGTATGTTTGATGAATGTATGTTTTTGTGTTTTAAACTTAAAATCTCTGAGAATGTATATGAAAACACACAAAAGTATTCCAACTCGTTTATAACGTGATATTTGCGACTGTATCCATCAAATATTATATCCGAGACTTCTATAAAACTGAAACAAAAAATACATTTGTATAGCATTAGCAAAAATACATTT